>CAUOFW020009869.1:0-287111 GCA_963454935.2 Ilex paraguariensis
ACACCTTCGCTCTCTCTCTCCCCGTGATTTCATGTAATGCAACTCCTGCCCAAATTGTGGTGGGGCCCAGCGTTTGTCCAGCTTGTATATTAGATTTTCCCTTACAATATCAAAAAATATTTTACTATTTATTAGGTGTAAAAATTTGTTTCAACATGTATATACCTCATTTTATACTATACTATTTTTTAATCAAAGTTACAAATCACCAAATTGAAATTAATAACTGTTAGTGATGCCACTGTGATTATCCAAAGTAAAAAGCCATCAGGAGACTCATTTTCTTCCTCACAAACCATTGCCAGCTCAACAATGGAGTGGAAAAAGCATGGGCTTTAGGCCCACACATAAAAAAAAGCCCCAAATTTTAAAGTTCAATAGTTTAGTATAGATTAAAAATTAAAACTCATTATAATTTAGTATAACAAAAAAAATTCTAAAAGATTAAGTCAAAATAAAATTTATAATTTATGTTTGAAAGTGCAGTCCACCTCGCAAATATACATTACATATACATATTTATTAAAGGACGAAAAAAGGTTAACACTTTAATAAAAAAGTGTAATAAATATCTCTCTCTTCCACAAATTAAAATAAATCAAACACATTTTTATTATCTCAAATTCGATGTTGTTCTCATTTCAATACAAAAGCACCAACTAATTAAATTGTTCATTCTCATAAAGGATCCACAATAAAAACTAATTAATATAAAAACAATTCAAAAAAGTTATTATCAAATAAAGTAAAACACAACAAAACAGTACGTGAGCGTTACATATATAAACAAGTTATAGATTATAAAAATTAAAAAATAATAAAATAATTCAATAAATAAGATAACAAAAAATTATGAATATATACTAATAGTCGATAATCTAATACCACAATTTTCATGAAGAATAAACAAACAAATAAGAAGAAGCTAAAAATAGTAATGAAATAATATATTATATTTCGACAAGTGCGGTTCAAGCAAGAGACGAGAGAGAAATAGATATGTGGATCTGTTTGTTAAAAAATATGTATTTATAGCCATGATGATCTATGTATATTTTCAATTCCAATAGATTTTACCATTGAACAATTGTACTTATATATTATGATTATGAAATAATACATATCTAATGTTTAATATATATTAAATGTCAAAATTATTAAAAATAAAAATTATGTGACACCACATTATAATATTGAACATGTTTACTATGACAATATCTCTTGTAACGGTCCACGTATTATTTTTGTCAAATTTAAAAAATCCATAAAATACGGAGTAACACACATTACCTTTATTCATGACGTGTCATCCATTAATTAATTTGTCTCACTTAATTAGTTACATAGACGAAGACTCGATAATGAGGCACAAATAGATACTACAATTGTTACAAGATGCACAAATACTTCGATCATTTGAATGGGAAGAGACGTAACAGGCCTAACTATTAAAATAGTCTCCTAGAGCCCTAATTTAATTTTCAGTCATTAGGTCAGCTTTATGTTTTGAGACCCTTTTGAACAAACCAATTTTTTTTTTTAGGTGAACCTTGATGATACGAGGAAATTTTATTGATTAAAAATTAAATTACACATAGTTAGTGGGAATGTATGTACTTTATCTCTCGATGCAATCTAATTATAATAATTAAGGAATTAAAAAAGAATTCTAATGCATGATAATTACATGGAAATAAAATAATAGATAATTCTAAAATGCTGAATTTCCTCGTGTCCCTATAAGGCTCAATATATTTCAGAAATCTATCTACAACTTTATATGGAAAGTTCTAAAACATAACAATATTTTCATAGGTCTATATAATGCCTTATATATATATATATATATATATATATATATATAATCCTAAAATATAACAAAACATTTTAAAAAAACCTAAAAGTAATGATTTCTAATTGTAAAAGTAGCAATCTCTCTCAAAAATTTTTTCACTATTTTTTCCTCTATTCTCACCACTTATTTCCAATTTTTTATGTCCCTCAAACTCTCATTGTCTTGCTCCGGTTTTTTCTTCTTATCTCTAACTCTCTTGTTGTCTCTTTAAAATTTCATTCAATTTATCCATCTATAAGATCTTGACTTCATAATTGCACCCAATTTTTTATCTAATCCCGCCCAATCCCAAAAACACTAAAATATTGAAAATAAATCATACCGCAACTCTATAAAATGTCTAATAATAGTTAAAAAAATTTATTATCTTCTTAAAATATTAAATGAAGTTTCATGTAAAAATTTCGTTTTAGGCCTCAATCAATCACAAACCACCATTCACAGGCGGTTGCAACATGCACATGACATTCCGAAAATCACCATTTACAGGCCGTTCAAACACATGTAAATGACATTCCAAATCTACCATTCACAGGCTGTTTAAACATGCAAATAACATTGAATGACAAACATTATATATGGGTTTAACTCGAAAAAAATTTATCAAAAAGTTCGAGTAACAAAATGGAAAAATATACCCAGTGCCTGAACGTTACTGTGAAGGATCTCTTTATAAGCAAAGAAGATGAGAATCATCACCTGGTCACGGGAAAGATGAAGGAGGGAAGCTCTGGGAAAGCCAAAGAATATGTGGCGGACAAAATAAAAAAGAAAGGGGTCGTCCGAAATGACCGTCACCCGGCCGACGGATTACCAATTAAACAACAACCAAAGATGGGTGGGCACGGTGGGAAGTATACTTTTGAGGGCTCCAGGATCCTCCATCGGAGGATCGCAATGATCCCAACTATGAGAGTGAGTGATTGGTTCCCTCCTATCATCTAACAAAGATTTCCCAATTATGAGATTGAGTGACTGTATCTAGTTCCCTCCCTATCATCTAATAATTTTTTTTTTTTAAAATGTAATACTTGGTTGACATATAATTGTGAGGCTTGCTTTTCTTGCTTTTGTGTGTAGTGAGTACAATTTTACAATCCTAATGGTATTTTTTGGGTTTGGTTATAAAACATAAATAGAAACTTAAAAATAGAGTAAAAAATAATAACAAATAGACTTTGTACTGCGCCGTTTTTTACCCATTTCTGCTCCAACTCCAGATGTACACTTCTTAGCCTCAAAGAGTTGACAAAGGGCATCAGAGTGCGCAACGGATAAGAGTGTGCAACGGATATTTGTGTAATGTATTCATATTTATTTTATTATTGAGGTTAGTATTAAATTTCGGGGATGAAATTCTTTTAAATGGAGCAGATTGTGATGGCTCGTATTATAAAACACGCTAATTAGGTCGTCAATAATTATTTTATAAAATTAAGGCTTATTTTAAAATTTTAAATAAATAAATGGACCTCTAATATGAATTTCGTACAACAAGAAATATAGATCATATTTCTCGTAAAAATAATAAATAAAAAATGTAATATCAAAATAGTGTAGTAAATTGATATATATATATATATATATATATTTATTTATTTATGTCTTTCTGTGTGTGTAATTAAGCATGTGACAAATGAGTGGAATTATAAGAGTGACAAGTGTAAAATTAAAAAAGAAAAAAGATGTGGACAAAATGATGGACAACTGTCCATGAAGACATAAGGAGAATACCTCACAAGTGATGTGAGGAGCCTGGCTTTGGGCTATAAATAGCTCACTTTGACAGTGAGCAAAGCAGGAGGAAAAAAAAAAAGGAGAGAGAGAGAGACGTAGAAAGAGAAAAATTTATGAAATTTTAGAGTCAAAAATTGAGAGGTGATTTTATTTTAAAATTTAAGTATTTGATTGTTGGTATTTCGAACTTAATATCTATCAAAGTCATTGATGAATTTTGAGGTACATGATAGTATACAATATGCTCCAATCTTTTGAATCTTTTTGCAAAGAGTGTCATTTCATTATCTGATATTTGTATTTCTATTAATTATTCTGATTAATACAAAATTCTGTCAATATTATCGGTTGATATGTATGTTGGGCTAAATACTTTGGGATTGATTGGTGCATGTACAAAGTAAACTTGCGGGCATAATTGGTAAAAGATGATTATGGCCCTGCGGGGTTCGATTGTGGTTGCAGCCCTGAAGGGTGTAATGGTTCGATATGAGTATGGATTTTAAATGTCTAAGTGTCACTTGTCATGTCACCAAAAGGACCCAATTATGAAGCTATGTTTGATAGAAATTGAGTTATGTGACTTATCGAATTGGATTCTTGATTCTTTTATCGATGATTGTCTATCGATTGAATTATTTGGTACTGCATCGTTCGTATTTTTTTCTCGTGGAGCATATTGTTCCCTGTCATATTGTATACTTCCTCACCTTTAATATTTTTCAGGATTATTTTAGAGGGAATGACTAGAGTTGATATTTGAGGAATCGAAGACAGACGAATCTTGATATAATTTTTAATTTTGTGGATTTATTGTGGTGATATATGACTCATGAGGGAAGGACCAAAGTGGAGATATGAGAAAGTTTCAGATTTATAATTTTTTGTGGGTTTATTGGGGTGATATACAATTTGAACAGATTTGTTTTTATATTGAAAAGATTATTATATTGTTATTTGGGGATCAAAATTATGATTATAAATTTATTGAAGTAATTAGAACTTTGGCCCTGTACTCAGAGATTTATTTGTTGTTTATTGTGATCGATCAATTTAATCAAGTAACGCATCTCGTAAACGAGACGTCACAGATGCAGAGATTAGTATCTGAACCAAAGTTACCTTTCTCCTTAATGCTTTGCAATATCAACACCAAAACTATCAAATGGTTACTCATTGATACGAGTTCTCTCAAATTAATTGCATTTATCATTGTCAAGGATTCACAAAGAGCAGAAACTGAGTGCTACTTTTTGGGATTTCACTTTCCATTATGTTTTATGTGGTTGCTTTCTCGTATATGTTGCCCCATATGTTTATTTTCTTGTGCACCTTATTGCTAATCTAATTTGTGAGGTGAAATGATCAAAACCTTGTTCAAATTCCAACATATGTACTTGAATAAATGGTTTATTTTTTTATTTGGGAGGGGAAGGGGGAGGGGGCTTAAACCCTTGATTTTAAGAAGGAAAAGTCTTTATAAGACAAGAAATACTGTTAAACCAAAGGTTCATTAGTGAATAAATTGTAGTACATGTTTTGACTTTGGAATGTAGTTTATAATAATGTCTTGTTTATGTGCTAAAATTTACAACAAAAATTTTCCCTTTTCAGTGGATACAACACTACATCCCTTGTAAGAATATAAGGATTAAATTACCAATTGAAATTTGTTTCAAATCCATCTATTCATATTCAGGTGCCTTATCCTCTTCCACTATTTAATTAACGTATCAACTAATGAAAACCCATTAACATTTTACCGGCTTGCCTTTTTCCTCATTGAAGTGTTATCTAAAAAAAGTCTCATTTGACCCTCGGTTGATTGCTAAAAAATGTCACAATCTATATTTATATCCATATCTATACTACTATAAAATGTCAACAAAAGTAAAAAAACTTTTGATTGACTATATTCACCTTAATAAAACACCTAATACCCATATTATAAAATTTTTTAGTTATGATATAAAAATTAATACTATTTATAATTGCGGGAGTTGGGTAGACTATTGGACTTCTGTAATTAACAAAGAGTAATGGATAACTCCCATTTTTCCAAACATAAATTCTAATGTAACCTCCCAAGCTGCTGAACTTTCCAACTCCACACTCCACCGGTCTTTCCTTCTTCCTCCCCCACCTCATTTTTACTCTTTGTCATATCCACCTACTCATGCCAACTCTCTCACTCCACCTTCTTGTATTCAGTCATTGACTTCTTAGGTAATCCCTCAATCTTCTTTCTCTTGCATTTTAAGCTCACACCCTCTCCCTCCCAACCTCTTTTCTTTTGCATCTTTGATTGGTTTTATGGTTTTGGTAAGGTTTCCATCGAAAATTATATTTAGGTCACCATTTTGGGTAGTCCATGTGTTGGGTGCATAGTGGTGTATCAAAAAAAGGGGTGATGTTACTGCCTACATAGAAGTAAGAGGGTAATGGATACGTTCAACTTAGGTAGTTTGCTTCATTTTAAATATTGATTTTTTTTAACTAAGCAAGAAAACTTGTGATCTCTCTTGAAAGAGCTTGTGGAAGACAACCGTCGATTTTCAACTCAAATGTACTTCCAATCTTCACAATTCTTTATCCTTGATGAATATACCTCTTTTATTTTTGAAATTTTCACTTCCTTTTTTGTCAATTTGTGCTTGCAGGAAATTGACAATAAATGAATGAGAAAGTGGAAAATGAAAGTGTATTATTTTAATCTCATGAAAAAATCAAATGTTTTTTTTAATTTATTACGATGTTAATTTACTCTCCTCATCGGTGTTACTCTCCCAAGCAAAATATCATTTCCATACAAAAGAGAAAGAGAAGTGAAAATGGTAGCCTACAGGCTTGAATCTTGGTTACAAATTCTATGGGTATGGGGCACAAATTTTTGGGACTTGGATTATTCAAATTGGGTTTAAGTCTTAGTGAGGAATCTTTCTCTTTCTTATTGTGAGTTTTTTTTTTTTTTGTTTGTTTTGTTAATAAAGACAATTCAAATTTTTATGGCATTTGGTGTTGTTGAATGGAGTATAGTTATGTTGCTTGAGCAATGCTACTTGGACCTAATTTAGGTATCTAATTTAATGCAATTGTTGGATGAGTTGGGAGTTCCAATGTTATATAGATCCCACTTGAAATCCAATGATTACATTAAATTAGGTCCTCAAATTAAGTTTTTAAATGATGTCCAAATAGCATTTTACATATTGCTTATTTCGTTTCAAGAGCTTTTCATTCAAAATGAAGGTTGTCTAAACTTTCTTTTCATTTTAAGAGAGACATTTATCTTTTATAGATTGAAAACTTATTTTGTCTTCTAAACTTAGGATGAGAATTACTCATCAGAATATTAATATTTAATTTTTATTCAAACCTTGCTAACTATGGTTTATTATTATAGTTGTGGATTTGTTTCAGAGTTTCTTTTTCTTGATCAGCTAACCATAGATTCTATATTAATTAAACTAAAGACTTGGTATGTCTTTTAAAGACGAGGAAAAATATGACTCTTCTGAATCATAATTTTTTTTTCGATAATATATTCAAGTTATCATTCATTATTTTAATATTTGCAAGTGCACTCAAGTTATTGTTGGTTTTTTCACCTTTTAAGATATTTTAGAATTTTTTATTGTGGTGGATATGTTGAAGCATAAATATAAATTACAATTCTAAGTAAACTGCCATTTGGTGTTGGTGCAAGCATTGGATTTGGTGAGGGAATGATGACAAGAATTTGATAAATGTGGGTAGGGTTGCATAATTTTTTTTTCTTTTGCTTCCCTAGACCAAGAATGGTGGTTTCTATATTCTATTCCGTTCAATTTTATAGATTCTACATAAATCCATCTTTTTTTTTTTCTTCATTTGCTCTTGTTCAGTTTGTTGCTAAAATATAGTTTGAAGCACCAAAAAATAAATGATTAATTATGTCAAAATTTAGTATTATGCTGGAAAAAAAATGTGATATCTATTTATCATCTTCATTGAAAACCTATAAGGAAAAATGTATAAATCAATATCACAAAAAACAATAACAGAAACACAAATTATAAGTTAAAATAATTCACGTGCACCACACGTGTGCAACAACTAATAATTAAAAGAGATGGTAGAATATTAGATCCCATATTTCATATTTCATATAAATGATATTAAATTGATAGTATTTTATTTAAATGATTAAAATGATAAGAGAAACTTCCAATTGTTGTTAAAGGAACAGTCGCGTACGTTTGAGGTACAGGCGTATTGACGTTTTAGTCAAATTTAATTTTTGGAGGTGTTTAAGGTTGATAAGGATAATTAAGTAAATATATTAATTTTTTAGGTCAAAATAACATTACGATTGAATCTGAGTGGTCTAAAAACCTTAGGATAGACATTTAGCACATATAGCGGTTTGGAGGGGTAAAATAGTAACTTTGGTATTTCGTGTGTAAATTGACTTTGGTTTTGAGATAAATCATAAAACTAAATGTTTTTAGGTTAAAATAACATTAAAAATGAATCCGGAACGTTTAAAAATCTTAGGGTAGTCATAAAGATCAAATTGAAAATATTTAGTGACAAAACCGTAATATCGGAGAAAAATACAATTTTTGGCCCTATAAACAATAAAATTTGGGATTTACTGGTTTTTTAACACCATTTTCAGCCCCATTGTCCCATTATTTCTTTCCATTCTCACCCAATTCCTCTTAGAACCTTAGGACAAAATAAAGGTAAAGGGAAGAGGGAAGAACAAGGCATCTAGAGCTTGGGTTTTGTTTAAAAATCTAAGAACATTAATTGGGATTCTTGGATCCACTTGGAAATTTGAAGGTGGAGCTTAGGTTCTTGAGTTTTGACGTAGGGTTTTCCTTTCTCTTGCATATACATTGATGCATTTCATTTATGTTCTATATCTATTTGTTCAGTATGAGCTAAATACATGCTATGAGTCTTAATTAAAGGATGAGTTTACTATAAATTTGTAAACCTACATGTATTAAATGAATTTGGGTATTGTGAGTTTAAAACCCTAAATTAATTTTTGTTATGGGTTTGTTTGATTAAATTCTTTAGAATATATGTGATTTTGTATATAATGTATTTGATTTGTCTCTTAAGAATGCATATGTTCCTTTATAATTGTGTATTTGGAGATTTTATGTCTATCATGTGTTTGATAAAATGTCAAAGTAACTATAAGTATTGAAATGAAAAATTTTGGAAAGAGGTATTGATTTTTGTGATATAATTGACTATATTTTACCATGATTTGGGGTATTGTTGAGTTATTTTAAAATATGAAAAGTGTGGTGTTGATCTATACAACTTCTCAATCATTTAATTTGTGAAATTTGCTATAAAAGGGTACAAATTATATTTTTGGTGTGCATGTGAGTTATTTTGAAAATGTGTTATGTTCGAAATAGAAATGTAAGATTTTGTAAAACTATGTATTTTTTTAAAAGTGTCAAAGTTGTGGTTGGTGTTGGGAATGAAAGGTAATCATGAAATTATGGTTTGAATCTTGTATGTTTGGTACCGACAAGCAAACGGTTGGGGTCCCTTGAGATGGGTTACCTGTAACGCCCTGGTTTCCCGAACCCGTTACTTGATTAAATCAATCGATTACAATAAACCACAAATAAATCTCCAATTACAGGGCCAGAGCTCTATTTGTCCCAATAAATTTATAATCACAATTTTGATCTCCAAATAACAATAAAAATAATCTCCTCCATATAAAAACAAACCTGTTCAAATTATATGTCACCCCATTAAGCCCACAAAGTTATAAATTTGAAACTTTCTCATATATGAACTCTAGTCCTTCCCTCACCAATTATATATCACCACAATAAACCCACAAAGTTAAAAATTATATCAAGACTCGTCCACCTTCGATTCTTCAAATATCAATTTTGGTCATTCTCTCTGAGATTATTCTAAAAAATATAATTAAAGTGTGGAAGTATACAATATGACAGAACACAATATGCTCAATGAGTAAAATATGAATGATCAAATATCAAATAATTCAGATGATAATCAAGAATCACATTCGACAAGCCACATAGCTCAACTGCTATCAAACATAGCTTCGTACTCGGTTACTCTTGGTGACAGGACAAGTGACACTTGGACTTTTAAATTCCATACTCATATCAAACTATTACACCCTGTAGGGTTGTAATCACATTTCACCAATTATGTCTCAAGTACACTTCGTACATGTACCAATCAATCCCAAAATATTTAGACCAACATACAGGTCAACCGATAAAATTGACAAAAATTCGTGTCAATCAGAATAATCAAAAGGAATAAAAATTTTAGATAATCAAATGACACACTTTACAAAGAGATTTAAAAGACATGAGCATATTGTATACTACATCGTACCTCAAAATCATTAATAACTTCAATAGATAAATAATTTGAAGTACTCTGAATAAGACACTTCAATTTGATAAGGATCGAAAGTAAAATTCACTATTTAATTTTTGATCCTAAAATCTCATAAATTTCTCTCTTTCTTCATCTCTCTCTCTCTCTTTTTCTCTTTTTCTTTTCCTTCCTTCCTCTCTCTCTTTCTTCCTTACTTTGTGTTTTGCTTATTGGCGGCCCCTTATTTATAGGGTGCTAATGCTTGGCCTCAAAGGAAAACCATTGGACAAATGTCCATTCTTTTATCATTCTCTTTTTTTTTCTTTTCTTTTCTTAGTGCACGTTTTCAATTCTTGCAAATTTAGGATAGGACATTTTGTCCTTCACATAAATATATATGTATAGATATGAATATTTACATTTATTATATAATTACGATATTTGACCTAAATTATAGTTATTTGACTCATTTTCACGTGAAGAGCCTATATTTGGGGTCTGTTTGTTCATAAAAAAAAATGCTAATTATATAGAATCATAATTAATGACCTAATTAGCGTGTTAGTGATTATTTTTTATATGGGTCGTCACAATCTTTGTAACGTCTCCGTTTTCAAGACTCGTTACTTGATTAAATCGAACGATTACAATAAACTACAGATAAATATCTGAATACAGGGCCAGAGCTCTAATTGCCTCAATAAATTTATAATCACAATTTTGATCTCAAAATAACAATAAAAATTAAAACTTATATTAAGATTCGTCCATCTTCGATTCCTCAAATATCAGCTTTGGTTATTCCCTCCAAGTTTTTCCTAAAAAAAAATATTAAAAGCGGGAAAGTATATAATATAACAGGAAACAATATGCTCAACGAGAAAAATGTGAATGATCAAATATCAAATAATTCAGATGATAAGAATCAAGGATAACGAAATCAAGAATCACATTCGGCAGACCACATAACTCAACTGCTATCAAACATAGTCTCATACTCGGTTCCTCTTGATGACATGACAAGTGACATTTAGACATTTAAATTTCATACTCATATCGAACTATTACACCCCACAGGGTCATAATCACATTTCACTAATTATGCCCCAAGTACACTTTGTATATGTACCAATCAATCCCAAAGTATTTAGCCCAACGTACATATCAACTTATAAAATTGTCAGAATTTCAAATCAATCAAAATAATTAATAAGAATACAAATATCAGATAATCAAAGGACACTCTTTGCAAAGAGATTTAAAATACAGGAACATATTGTATATTACCCCGTACCTCAAAATTATTAATAAATTCAATAGATAAGAAATTCGAAGTACCCCGAATAAGACACTTCAATTTGGTAACGATCGAAAGTAAAATTTACTATTTAATTTTTGTCCCCAAAATCTCATTAATTTCTCTCTCTCTTCATATCTCTCTCCATCTTTTTCTCTCTTTCTCTTCCTTCCTCTCTCACTATCTCTTTCTTCCTTGCTCTGCATCTTGCTTATTGGCTGCCCCTTATTTATAGGGTGCAAATGCTTGGCCTCCAAGGAAGTCATTGGACAAATGTCGATTCTCTCATGACTGCTTCTCTCTCTCTCTCTTTTTTTTTTTCCTAATAAACCACATGTCTATTGTTATCTATGTATACATAGTCACATATATTCTATATGTAATGTATTACTCATATATTAAGGAGAAAGGTAACTCTACTCCAGATACTAACCTCTGCATCTATAACACCCCCGTTTTCAAGATGCGTTCCTTGATTAAATCGATCGATTACAATAAACCACAAATAAATCTCTGAGTACATGGCCAGAGCTCTAATTGCCTCAATAAATTTATAATCATAATTTTGATCCCCAAATAACAATAAAATAATCTTCTCAATATAAAAACAAATCTTTTCAATTATATATCTCCCCAATAAACCAACAAAAAATTATAAATCTGAAATTTTCTCATATCTCCACTTTGGTCCTTCCCTCAGGAGTCATATATCACCACAATAAATTCACAAAGTTAAAACATTATATCAAGATTCGTCCGTCTTCGATTCCTCAAATATCAACTTTGATCTTTCCCTCCGAGATAATCCTGAAAAATATTAAAGGCGGGAAAGTATACAATATGACAGGAAACCATATGTTGAACGATAAAAAATATGAACGATTTAGTACCAAATAATTCAATTGATAGACAATCATCGATAAAATAATCAAGAATCCAATTCGATAAGTCACATAACTCAATTTCTATCAAACATAGCCTCATACTCGGGTTCTTTTGGTGACATGACAATTAACACTTAGGCATTTAAAATTCATACTCATGTCGAACCATTACACCCCTCAGGGTTGTAACCACAATCGAACCCCATAAGGCCATAATCACCTTTTACCAATTATGCTCTTAAGTTCACTTCGTACATGTACCAATCAATTCCAAAGTATTTAGCTCAATGTACACATCAACCGATAACATTGACATAATTTTGTATCAATCAGAATAATTAATAGGAATACAAATTTCAGATAATAAAATGACATTCTTGGCAAAGAAATTTAAAAGAAAAGAGCATATTATATATTACCTCATACCTCAAAATCATTAATAACTCCAATACATAAGAAATTCGAAGTACTCCAAATAAGACACTTCAATTTGATAAGGATCGAAAGTAAAATTCACTATTTAATTTTTGACCCCAAAATCTCCTAAATTTCTCTCTTTCTTCATCTCTCCATCTTTTTCTCTCTTTCTTTTCCTTCCTCTCTCTCTTTCTTCCTTGTTCTACGTTTTGCTTATTGGCTGCCCCTTATTTATAGGGTGCAAATGCTTGGCCTCCAAGGAAGCCATTGGACAAATGTCCACTCTTTTACCATTCTCTTTGTTTTTTCTTTTCTTTTCTTAGTGCAGGTTTCCAAATTCTTTTACCAACCGCTAGCAGCCACTCTCACCCAAAGGCAGCAATACCTAACTAGCAATAGTGTTAATGTCATTTAAGGATAGGGTGGAAAAGTAAAGAATTTATAAATGCTGTGGCCAATTCATAATCTATAAAAGTTATTATATTTTGCTTAGAGGTCAATATATGATCCGAAAAATTAAAGGATGGAGATTACAATTAAGAAAAGTTTTCCTAACCGCCATCCTCTGCCATGCTATCTTGAATTTGTATTGGTTGATAAACGTTGACTTGGTTTCCGTGACCTTGCTGCTGATGAGTCATAGATAGGTCCTATATCCTGTTTCATTTGACTCTTTTTTTTTTAATTGTATATTTGAATACTAGTATTCTAATTTTATCACTCCTGTTGTGGTCACATTGTGGTTATTTGCTTAATGGGCATAAGCTCATCCCATCATAATTTCATGAGTTTCAGCATGTTTTATAATTTTGTTCTTTTATTTCTTGTATTCTGCATGCATTACTTCTTTAATTTTATTCTATGTAATTTATTGTATTAATTAATAATTTATCTAAGTCATGTCTTTTATTAAAATATTAAATATTGTATGTTTGTACCACACTCATGATTCTGGTCACAGTTAGATTAGCTGACTTTTGCTACTTGAAGGCATGATATATCCTTTTAGCCCCCATAACTTTTCATTATTTTAAATCAATTCGATTCTTTGTTTTAACCTAAAGTTATTTTTGGTTGGTTGTGCATTAACAGTTGAGACAAACAATGAAATGATATATCCCTGTTCTGATGCACTAATCTCATCCCTATTTTTGTTTCCCTTTACATGATCTATACCTCTATAAAGGACTTTCTACTAAAAATTAAAACTGATGAGCCCAGATTTTACTGGGCCAAGCCCAATTTAGATAAATCGAGAAAGCCCAAAGAAGCATCCATTGTCGACCCATCGAAGAGGCCACCAAGAGGACAACACCAAAAGCCAACGGCCGAAGGAGGTGGAGAACAAGGGAGCCCTTGGGCACCTCCTAGGCTGGCCCCTTGGATGCCGCCCATGGCAGTCCCTTGGGCGTCGCCTAGGCTGGCCCCTTGGGCGCCGCCTGGGCTAGTCCCTTGAGCACCTCCCTCTTCGCTCCTCCCCACCTTGGTACTCCAGGTCCAGGTCAAGACAAGTCCAGGTCCAACTAATGTTCTCCTCCGGATGAATAGGAGCACGAGGGAAGATAATATGGAGATAGATATAGAAGATCTCCTACCATAGCAATACTTTCCAAAGCAATAGAATTCTTTTTCCTCACGTCACCGCCTCCACTACCTCACCCTAACTATATAATGTAAGCCCTCTCAACATTGAGGGCACGCCTCCAACGCCTCCGAACCTTACACTCATTGTTTTCTCTCTATCTCCCTAAAAGCACTATATCTCTCCGGAGTACTATCATTCATCAACATCAATAAAGAACACAGGCTGCCGCTACCATTCTTGAGAGTGGACGTAGGTCATCCAAACTGAACCACTATAAATCTTTGTGTTTGTTGCTTATTTACTGTTTTTATCCATTAATTGTCGTTGATTGCTCATTAATTGCTCATTAATCACACCCTTACACATACTTGACTGTTGATCTTGCACGAAGACACTTTTGTGCATCATCAGTTTGACACCGTCTGTGGGAACGACAAAGTTTCTACTACGTTTCTACCATCTTGCAATCCATGGCAATCACGACCCGAGCAAGGTCTCATCAACCGGGAGACAACAACCCTATGCACCAGGAAGAGGCTCCACCTCCCCTCGCACCTTCAGAACCCTCTGCCACGATGCCTTCCACCATTAGACAACAACAACAGCTTCTACAGACTATGAAACTGCTGGTGACACAAAACCAGCAGATGATCCAGTTAATGCTCAACCAAGGGGGCATCACCCATCATCTCGCCAAAGGAGTCCTATTCCCTCCAGCGGGAGAGGAGCCGCTACCTGTCTCTTCTGGGCGCTAGGTCCCTCGCCAGAATGTTCTAGGGCAACGCCAGGGAGCCCCTCGTTAAGCGATCCCTCCTCAACGCACAGGGAGCGCATGTGTTCCTTTTTCACACGTGCCTACGCAGGAGGACGAAGGAGAAAGTCAATACGGAGACCACGAAAGCCAGTACCATCATCAAAGATGTCCCTAACCAGTGGGATGAGAAGATCAGGGAAGTGCAGGACCAGCTTGGTAATGCCCTCAATGCCATCAAGGCATAGGCGTCTGAAAACCTTAGACTATTTGGTGAGACGCACTGATACTCCTTTTATTATTGACATTGTTAATTACCCGTTGCCTTCGAAGTTCAAGATGCCCACCATCGAGATCTTCGACGGCACCAAAGACCCCCTTGACCATCTAGATACATACAAGTCTCTCATGCAACTCCACAATGTGCCTGAGGAGATCATGTGTAGGATTTTTCCTACCACCTTAAAAGGGTCTGCCCGCCAATGGTTCTCCAAGTTTAGGCCTTCCTCCATCCGCTTCTTCACAGAACTAAGTAGGTAATTCGTCTCCCACTTCATTGGGGGACGTCTCCATCAAAAACCAATGACTCACCTGCTCACCATCAAGTAGGATAGAGAAGAAAGCCTTCATGACTACCTTGCCCGCTTCAATGAGGAGGTGCTCCAGATTGATGAGCCAGATGATAAGGTGGCTCTGGCTGCCTTTATTGCCGGTCTTCGCACCTCCAGCTTCATGTTCTCAGTCCTCAAGAAGTCACCCTCTAGTATTCGCAAACTCTTGTCTAGGGCACAGAAGTATATGAATGTCGAGGATGTCACCAAGGTCCGTCGGGATGAGTCCTCTCGAGGAGGGGAGAAAAAAAAGCCAGTCGAAAAGATAAAAGGGAGACCGAGAACAAGAGGAAGAAAGCTGAGAGAGTCTCTATAAAAGACCGCCTCGGACCACTGCCCCTAAGGGACCAACGACCATTCACTCCACTCAATGCCTCAGTGGAGCACATCCTACTCCAGATACAGGATGACCCCGCCATTCGTTGGCCGGGAAAGATGAGGTCTGACCCCAAATGCAGAAATTCCAGTAAGTATTGTTACTTCCACCGCGACCATGGACATGACACAGATGACTATTTTTAGTTGAAGAAACAGATTGAGGAACTTATCCAGCAGGGTCACCTCAGACAGTATGTGGCTGGTCGAGGACCAGCTCTACCGCAGGAAGAACGAGAACGCCAGCAGCCCCTTGGTGAGATTCATACCATTACCGGAGGGTTAGGAGGAGGAGGTGACTCCAACTCCGTCAGAAAGGCGCACGCCCGTAGAGCCAGACAGGCGGAGTCTCATGACTCCCGCCCAATGAAGACCCCACGACATGGGGAGGAGGAGGTCATTACTTTCTCAGACAGAGACCTTGTAGGGGTCCAGGTTCCTCATGATGACCCTTTAGTTTTGACCTTGATAGTGGCCAACTACTAGGTGAGGAGGATCCTAGTCGACAACGGCAGCTCAGCCGACATCCTCTTTGCCACAGCCTACGACAACCTTTACCTCGGCAGAGAGAGACTACAGCCGGTCAGGTCTCCCTTGGTTGGCTTCTCGGGAGAGAGAGTCCAGCCCTTGGGATCCATCACCCTGCCTGTCACAGCAGGAACTGCACCCAGGAATTCTACTATCATGGTAAATTTTATCGTACTCGACTGTCCCTCCGCTTATAATGTGATTATGGGATGCCCTGCCCTCAATGCCTTAAGAGCAATACCCTCTACTTACCACCTTCTCCTCTGTTTCCCAACCTCGAGTGGGATTGGAAAAATAAGAGGAGATCAGGTCTCAGCCAGAGAGTGCTACGTGGCCTCCATGAGGGCTAGGAGACCACATGAGACTCTCCAAGTTGAAGTTCTTGACCCTAGAGATGACAGTACCTTGGAGAGGGGTGAACCAGCAGAAATACTAGATGACAGCCTTCCGGAGAGGAAAATAAACTTAGGCTCCTCACTCTCCCAGGAGCAGACATCTACCTTAGTAGATTTCCTTAGAAGAAACGCAGACATTTTTGCTTGGTCCCATGAAGATTTGGAAGGAATTGATCTCGAAATGGCCTCTCACCGACTCAATGTTGACCCCAGATATAAGCATGTCCGCCAAAAGTTGAGAAGTGTGAGCACTAAGAGGGGGCAAGCCATGGAGAAGGAGGTAAACAAGCTCTTGACGAACGGGTCAGTGAAGGAGGTAGCCTACCCAGACTGGCTATCCAATGTGGTAATGGTGACGAAGGCCAACAGGAAATGGCGCCTCTGCGTAGACTTCACAGAGCTGAACAAGGCCTGTCCCAAGGATAGCTATCCTCTCCCTCGCATCGACATACTCATTGACGCCACTGCTGGATACGAACTCCTAAGTTTTTTGGACGCCTACTCTGGGTACAACCAGATTAGCATGTTCCCCCCGGACCAGGAGAAGACCTCGTTCATCACCCCAAGAGGCACTTACTGCTACAGGGTGATGCCCTTTTGGCTCAAGAACGCCGATGCCACATACTAGTGCCTCGTCAACAGGATGTTTGAAACCCAGATTGGAAAAACAATGGAGGTCTATGTAGACGACATATTGGTGAAGAGCACAACAGCGACAGATCATGTAACGCACCTCCAAGAGACCTTTGATGTGTTGAAAGCTTACAAGATGAAGTTGAATCCTGAAAAATGCGCCTTTGGCGTCAGTTTAGGGAAGTTCCTAGGCTTCATGGTCCACGAAAGGGGCATTGAAGCCAACCCGAATAAAATCAAAGCTATCTTGGAGATGAAGTCCCCTGCCTCAATCAAAGAAGTCCAGCGCCTCAACGGGAGAGTAGCCGCCCTCAACAGGTTTGTTTCTAAGTTTGCAGATAAATGTCTATCAATTTTTAAGATCCTCCGCAAGTCTTTCCAGTGGACCCCAAAGGCAGAGGAGGCCTTCCAGAGGCTTAAAGCCTATCTCATCACACCACCACTACTCTCTCATGCTATACCAGGAAAGACTCTTTACCTTTACCTCTCCACTTCATCCTCTGCCGTAAGCTCTGTCCTCATTAGAGAGGATGAAGGAATCTAGAAGCCAATCTACTATGTCAATCGGGCATATCGAGGAGCAAAGGTGAGGTACTCAGGGCTGGAGAAGTTAGCTCTCGCCCTCGTCACTACCGCAAGACGCTTGCGTCACTACTTTCAGAGCCATACCATCGTGGTTGTCACAGATCAACCGCTTAAAAGAATTTTGGAAAAACCTGATATTTCAGGCAGACTCCTCAAATGGGTTGTGGAGTTGAGTGAATTCGATGTGCAGTACCAGCCGAGGGCTGCCATCAAAGCACAGGCACTTGTAAACTTTGTAGCAGAGTCCACACTGATACTGGAGGAGGTAGCAGGCACCCCCACATCTGCTTGCTCAGTACATGCTAACTCCATCCAATAGAAGGCAGGACCTATAACTGAACGAAGAACCAACGACCATGAGAAGAAAAAGGAGGTAGAGCCACAAACCAAGGCGTCATCCACCTAGCTTGAGAAGTCACCCACCTCACCTTGGGGGCAACTTCCTCAGCCTCCATCACTCCCCACTTTTCTCTCGCTCCAGTCATCACCTTCATCATCCGCCACATTATGCTGGAAACTCTATGTCGATGGATCATCTACCAATAAGGGTGGCAGAGTAGGACTCGTGCTGATCAGCCCTACACTTCACCACATCAAATAATCAAGCAGAGTATGAGGCCCTTATATCAGGCCTAAGGTTAGCCTTGGAGATAGAAACACTCAACCTCATGGCACATAGTGACTCTTAGCTCATAGTCAACCAAGTGAAGGGAGATTTTGAAGCCAAGGAAGAAAGGATGCAAGAGTACCTCTCGATCGTCCAAGCCCTCTACGAAGTTTGCCAACTTTGAGATCCATCATGTACCTCGAGAGGAGAATGCCATGGCGGACGCCCTCGCCAAATTTTCCTCTGCCAATATACTTATGGGCCCAGCGTTAAGAAGTCATCAGTTTGAGCCTAGCACCTCCAAACTAGAGGAGGCCAAAGTTCAATGTACATCGTCGGAGTCCAACTGGATGACTCCTATATGAGTTTACCTAGAGGAGGGCACTCTCCCAGATTACCCAGTAGAAGCCAGAAAGTTGAGGATAAGAGCATCCAGGTATGTTATACTGCAAAACACCCTTTACAAGAAAAGTCATTCTCTCCCGTTACTCCATTGTCTCACCCCAGAGGAGGCGGACTACACCATGAGAGAGATCCATGAAGGAATATGTGGGAATCACTCAGGAGGGCATTCATTAGCCCATAAAGCAGTCCGACAAGGGTTTTATTGGCCTACTATGATGCGAGACGCCTAAGACTTTGTAAAAAAGTGTGATAAGTGTCAACGCTTTGCAACCATGCCCAGGCAACCGCCCGAAGAGCTCACCACCATCCATAGTCCATGGCCTTTCTCCACGTAGGGGATCGACATCTTAGGTCCCCTCCCTGTGAGTCAAGGTCAGTGCAAATTTGTAGTCATAGCCATCGACTACTACACTAAGTAGGCAGAAGCTGAAGCCTTAGCTACAATCACAGATTAGAAGATAAAGAACTTTATATGGAAGAGTCTGGTCTACCGCTTTGGGATACCGCATGCCATTGTAAGTGACAACACCAAGTAGTTTGACAACAAACTCCTCAACACTTTCTGTACGGACCTGTAAATCAAACAACCCCACTCTAGCCCCACACATCCACAAGCGAATGGGCAGCCAGAGGTCACTGTCAGGACTATACTCCGAAACTTGAAATCCAGACTAGATTCTGCAAAAGGAAAGTGGGTAGATGAACTCCCAGGAGTATTATGGGCCTATCGCACGACACCAAGGGCTCCTACGGGCGAGACCCCATTCTCCCTAGCCTATGGGACAGAGGTAGTGATTCCCGTTGAAATCGGGATACACTCCTTTAGAGTGCAGAACCATGACCCTACTGGTAATGAAAAAGGCCTCCACATCAACCTCAACTTGATAGAGGAGGAGAGGGAGATAGTCATGCTCAGGAATGTAGAGTATAAGCGTCGCATGACCAAATACTACAAGTCGAGGGTAAAGCCTCGCGCCTTCTTACCTGGGGACCTGGTCCTCAAAAAGGTCATATTATCTACCAAAGACTCCCAGGAAGGGAAACTAGAACCTAACTGGAAAGGACCATACATGGTCACAGAGGTAGTAAGGCCAGGCACCTATAGAATTCAAAATTTTGAAGGAAAGGTCCTGGGCCACCCATGGAATGCAGAACATCTAAAGAAATACTACTAGTAGCTGGGGGCAATAAGTCATGAGTTGGTGTCCATTGCGTAGTTTATTTATCTTGTCGGTCAATTTTCTATGTTAATCATTTTTCTTCAAATATTTACTTTGAATAAAATTTCTCAATATTTTCTTCAAAAATTTGTATTCCATTCAAAATTCATAGACCTTTACAAAAGTTGTGTTCAAATCCATGAACTCTTTACAAAAGGATTGACATAGTGTATCAGCAGAACAAAAAATGCAAAAGAACCACACTCCTAGTGACTCCCACTACCTCCACTCACGTAGTCCTCATCATTAGACTCAAGGCCCTTATGAGGCTTAAGGTCAGAAAGATCGCAATAAGGGAATGCTACTGAGGCTTTCCTCCTAAGCTCCTCATAGCCGTCAATGAAAGCACTGGCCCTGGCCCTCTCAGCAGCGTTCCTCTGAACCTTTACTCTGGTGACTCTCTCAACTGATACCTGAAGGTCAGCCTCAAGTTGGGCTACCTTCTCCTCTGATAGCCTCAACTGCTCAGCAGCGCTCTCTCGCGTCTGTCGCTCGAGCTGTAACTACTTCTCGGCATCCTCTCGTGCCTGTCAAGCTAGCCTTTCGGTGTCCTCTCGCGCCCGTTGCTCAAGCCCAAGCTACTTCTCAGCAGCCTCTCGTGCCCATCTCTCCCTAGCCAAGCTATCGATCGCATCATGGATCTGTAAGGTGTTATTAAACAAGCCAGGCAAGGCAGCAACAACCTATAGGCATTCAGAGAAAAGAGTACAAGCAAAGTCATAAAATAAGCTAGAATATGAAAGGAAGCTAGACACAGAGCAGGGATATAAAACATACCAAAGCTAAACTCTCAACAGTGGCATTAATCATGCCCTCAAGACCTCGAGAGATGATATCTTGGGCCTCGACTCTGGTCATGAAATCACAGAGTATTTCCCTTGCCAACCTCATGTCCTGTAACATAGATAATGGGGGAGCACCCGAAGTGGGACCGCCTATCTGGTCCTCAGTCCTAATGGAAGGTGGCGCTGGAGCCTCAACACCTACAGTTGTGCTAGAACAGTCTCCCGGGGGTGGAGACGAATCAGCCAAGGAAGAAGGAGGAACATCACTAAGGTCTGCTCCAATGAAGGTAGCTTGATCGGTAGACCCCGGTTGAGAAAAGCTGGGGGTACTAGACTTCGCCCTCTTGGAAGAAGGAGGAAGGGAAGATGTCACCCTGGAAGTAAAGACTTCCCCCACCACCGACCTATCAATGGGCGGACCTGCAAAGCCAACACAATTCAAAAAAGCCTGTCACATTAAGTCTTTAAGAAGACTACGAAGTGAAAAGAGAAAGGGTCAAGTACCTTTCTTTCTCGACTAGGGAGGAGTTATAGAAGTGCCAGACGACATCATAATATCGGAAAAATTCTTGGTCGGGTTATTGCGAACCATCTCAAGCAGCCTCTCCTGAATCGGAGTTAGAGTCGGTGCAGCTACATGAAGACAAGTGCACTATAAGAATAAATACATGATGAAGACACAAATTAAGGAAAAAAATCTCGCACCTTGTTTCGTCTTCGGAACTGTACTCCATCGTGTGGGCACAAGGTCACGATCGGACTCAGAGGCCCACTTGCCTCCGACAAAAAAGAACTTCCTTTTCCATTTATGATGGTTGGATGTAAGCCCGCCAATAAACTTGCCTGATCTTGGGGTGAAGCGGTACCACCCCCGGTGAGGAATAGGATTTTTCGTCAGTGTGTATATAGCCAGAAACTCCTCGAACGGTGGAGGGACGGTAACATTATGCACTAACCGCCATAAGGCAAAGAACGCCGAAATCACTCTCCAACCATTAGGAGCCAGTCTCCCTGGAACCAGAGACAAGTGCCCAAGAATTCGACATATAGGTCCAGGGATAAGGAACCGAAGGCCCGCTTCCAACATGCCCTCGTATACAACAATCTCACCCAAAGAATCACCACAACATACAGACTCATTGGTCTTAGCGCAACATAAAATCACACAGGGTGGAATACGGTATAATGAAATTATTTCGACAATATCTTCGTCATGGTGAAGTAAGCTAAATATAGAAGCTACCTTGGAGCCATCGCTCTCTCCAGCAATTGGACCTCCGTCAGAATCCTAAGAAGCCTCCCTCTCGCCTGGATGAATAGCCACAAAAGCGAGTTCAGGCCGTAGCTCAGAAAAAATAATTATGACAGCAAAAAAAAAAAATGCTGCAACATACCTTGAGAGCTAGTCCCATGCAGATCGGTGATCGATCATTTTCTGGACTCTCGAAGGGGCGACTGCACTACGCATGGGGCGTCGGTTGAGGAGCCTGTGGCACCGCCCAACCCAGGACGGGCACCCTCTATCTCCTTGGAAGAGTCACTCCGCCGCCCACCTATGTTTGGGGTCCCTCTCGATACCTCTTTGCTCGTGCCAAATCTTGCACTGAGAGTCTTGAAGGGTCGCTCGTTAGCTGTCGAGGCCACACCAAAACCAACACCAGGAGAGAGACCCAACCGTCCAAAGCCCGAAGAGGTGTTGCTCAAGCCCCTGGCGCCGCCTAGGGGGGCGTCGCCTAAAGCCTGGGCGCCGCCCATGGTTCCACCACCTGCGCTGCGATTGAGTCCACCCGAAGCCTGGGTGCCGACCGCCTGGACTAGGATGGGCGTTGGCGTCGTTCTCCCCAGACTGCTATATGGAACTGCCTTATGGGAGCCGCCCAGGCCCCTTGGGTGCCCAGGCTAGCCTTTCCGTCTTCTCCATCTTTTGAGCTCCTAATCTTCATGATGATTTAAAGAGAGAAATGGAAAAGGGGATAGAAGCAAGGGAGAATGAATGAACAGTAGCTCTTGGGCCTATTTGTAGAAGAAGAATGGCTTCTCAAGGAAGCCTTGCTAAAGTTTCTTGAAGAAGCTTGGTATGAAGCTTCTTGGAGGAGGCAACTACAAAACAATTGGGGAGGAAGGAAGAAGAATGAGCAAGACATAAACAGTGACCTTTATTTATAGACGAGGATGTAAAAGAAAAAAAAATTCAATCGGTTTCATTGAGTTGTGCTAAAAACTCAAATTCAGAGAGATAGAAGCGTTTTTTGGGAAAATTAGCTGACCACATTTGGCGGTTTGTATGTCGAAGATCTCGAAAAAAATAATCGAATTCAAAAAAAAATTCGCCTCAAACGGACTCCTGTGCGCAAAGTTATAGTCGTTCGAAGTTTTGCCGGATTTTCAATGCTCCAGCAGTCCTCCTCGTCCATGGGCGCCTACTCTCGCCTTGGGCGCCTATCTCCTCGCCCACGCCCATGGGTGCCTACTCCTGCCTTGGGTACCTGTCTCTCGCCATCCTACCTCTCGCCATGGGCGCCTGTCTCATTGCCTTGGGCGCCCACCTCGGCCACATGGGTGTCGCCCAAAGCACCTCCATGGGAGTCTCCTATGATATCAAGGGCGTGGACTCCTCCTGGTTTCTCTCCCCCATAACTGCTTGAACTCCTAGTTCCCATGAACTTGTTGTGGTACCGAAGAAAATACAAGAAAAATTCGACTTACTCAGGTGAAGTTGTAGCACATGCCCACAACCCTTTCCTCTCACCGAAAGTCAGATGTTTGGGGCATGGGGGCAAATGATGAGCCGGATTTTACTGGGCCAAACCCAATTTAGATAAATCGAGAAAGCTCAAAGAAGCGTCCATAGTCGACCCATAGAGGAGGACACCAAAAGGACAACACCAAAAGCCAACGGCCGAAGGAGGAGGAGGACAAGGGAGCCCTTGGGCGCCGCCCATGGCAGCCCCTTGGGATTCGCCTAGCCCCTTGGGCGCCACCTGGGCTAGTCCCTTGGGCGTCACCCTCTTTGCTCCTCCTCACCTTGGTACTCCAGGTCCAGGTCCAAGTCCAACTAATGTTCTCCTCCGGATGAATAGGAGCACAAGAGAAGATAATATGGAGATAGATATAGAAGATCTCCTACCATAGCAATACTTTCCAAAGTAATAGAATTCTTTTTCCTCACGTCACCGCCTCCACTACCTCACCCTAGCTATATAATGTAAGTCCTCTCAACATTGAGGGCACGCCTCCAATGCCTCCAAACCTTACACTCATTGTTTTTTTCTCTGTCTCCCTAAAAGCACTGTATCTCTCCGGAGTACTATCATTCATCAACATCAATAAAGAACACAGGCCGCCGCTGCCATTCTCGAGAGTGGACGTAGGTCATCCAGACCAAACCACTATAAATCTTTGTGTTTGTTGCTTATTTACTGTTTTTATCCATTGATTACTGTTGATTGCTCATTAATTGCTCATTAATCACACCCTTACACATACTTGACTGTTGATCTTGCACGAAGACACTTTTGTGCATCATCAGTTTGCCTTGGGCGTCGCCTAGGCTGGCCCCTTGGGCGCCGCTTGGGCTAGTCCCTTGGGCGCCTCCCTCTTCGCTCCTCCTCACATTGGTACTCCAGGTCCAGGTCCAAGACAAGTCTAGGTCCAGGTCCAGGTCCAACTAATGTTCTCCTCCGGATGAATAGGAGCACGAGGGAAGATAATATGGAGATAGATATAGAAGATTTCTTACCATAGCAATACTTTCCAAAGCAATAGAATTCTTTTCCCTCACGTCACCGCCTCCACTACCTCACCCTAACTATATAATGTAAGCCCTCTCAACATTGAGGGCACGCCTTCAACGCCTCCGAACCTTACATTCATTATTTTCTCTCTGTCTCCCCAAAAGCACTGTATCTCTCTGGAGTACTATCATTCATCAACATCAATAAAGAACACAGGCTACCGCTGCCATTCTCGAGAGTGGACGTAGGTCACCCGGACCGAACCACTATAAATCTTTGTGTTTGTTGCTTACTATTTTTATCTATTGATTGCCGTTGATTGCTCATTAATCACACCTTTACACATACTTGACTGTTGATCTTGCACGAGACACTTTTGTGCATCATCAAAAACTACTACAAATATGTAATTTGTCCAAATTCTGATACTCTCTACATTCATGGATTATAAGGTAAGAAAAGTTATGAATATTTTAGGGTATAAAATCTAATAATGAAAAATTATGGAGTGCAATTTCATAAATATAAAATATATTGGCCAAATTGGGAATAGCACTAAAAAAAAAAAAAAAACTTAAGTGGCTTTCAGTAGGTTAAGTGGAGGGAAACAAAAAATAAAAACCCCAAAAGACCCTTTCTCCTTCTGTGTCCTCACAGTGCACATACTAAAGAAGGTGGACAGTGAATGCCGAAGCCAACAACATGGCCGGCTCAACAATGGAGTGGAAAAAGAATGGGATTGAGGCCCACACATAAAAAGGACCCCAAATTTTAAAGTTCGATAATTTAGTATAGATCAAAAATTAAAACTCATTATAATTTAGTTTAACAACTAAAACTTCTAAAAGATTAAGTAAAAATAAAATTTAGAATTTAGGTTTAAAAGTGCAGTCCACCTCACAAATATACATTACACATATATATTTATTAAAGTACAAAAAAAGGTTAACACTTTAATAAAAAAATATAATAATTATCTCTCTCTTCCACAAATTAAAATAAATGAAACACATTTTCTATTTATCGCAAACTCGATTTTGTTCTCATTTCAATACAAAAATACCAATTAATTAAATTGTTCACTCTCATGAAGGATTCACAATAAAAACTAATTAATATCAAAAACAATAAAATAAAGTTATTATTAGAGAAATGAAACACAACAAAACAATAGGTGAGCGTTATATATATAAACAAGTTATGAGTCATAAAAAATAATAAAATAATAAAATAATTCAATAGTAAGATAATAAAAAATTATGAATATATACTGTAGTCGATAATCTAATACCACCATTTTCATGAAGAACATACAAAACAAATAAGAAAAACATAAAAATAGTAATGAAATAATATATTATGTTCCGAAAAGTGCACTTCAAGCAAATGACGAGAAAAAAAAATAGATATGTGTATCTGTTTGTTAAAAAATGTGTACTTATAGCCATTATGATCTATGTATATTTTCAATTCCTATAGATTTTACCATTGAACAATTGCACTCATATAGTATAATTATGAAATAATACATATCTAATGTTTATTATATATTAAATTCCAAAATTATCAAAAATAAAAATTATGCGACACCACGTTATAACATTGAACTTCTTTACTATAACAATATCCCTTGTAACGGTCCACGCATTATTTTTGACAAATTTAAAAAATGCATAAAATATGGAGTAACACATTACTTTTATTCCTTATGCATTATCCATTAATTAATTTGTTTCACTTAATCGATTTTATAGACGAAGACTCAATAATGAGGTGCAAGTAGAGACTACAATTGTTACGATATACACAAATACTTCGATCATTTAAATGGGAGGAAACATAATAGGTCTAACCATTAAAATAGTCTCCTAGAGCCCTAATTTAATTTTTAATCATTATGTTAGCTTCACGTTTTGAGACCTTTTGAATAGACCACGTTTGTTTTTTTTTTTTTCGCGAACCTCGATGATACGAGGGAATCTTATTGATTAAAAATTAAATTACGCATAGTTAGGGGGGACGTATGTATTTTACCTCTCGATACAATCTAATTATAATAATTAAGAAATTAAAAAAATTCTAATGCACAATAATTACATGAAAATAAAATAATAGATAACTCTAAAATGTTGAACTTCCTAAATATCCTCCAAAGATGATGAATCTTGTCCATATAAGGCCTAATATATTTCAAAAATCTATCTAAAACTTTATAGAAAGTTTTAAAATGTAACAATATTTTTACAGGATTATATAATGCCTTATATATATAAAATCTTAAAATATAACAAAACTTTCTAAAAAAATCTAAAAATAACGATTTACAACTTTAAAAGTAACAATCTCTTTCAAATTCTTTTTCACTATTTTTCCTCTACTCTCACCCCCTATTTCCAACTTTTTCTCTCCCTCAAACTCTCATTGTCTTGCTCCGGTTCTTTCTCCTTATCTCTAACTCTCTTTTTGTCTCTTTAAAATTTTATTCAATTTATTCATCTATAATATTCTGACTTCATAATTGCACCCAATTTTTTATATAATCTCACCCAATCTTAAAAACACTAAAATATTGAAAACAAATCATACCGCGACTCTCTATAAAACGTCTAATAATAGTTTAAAAAATTAAATTTTTTCTTAAAATATTAAATGAGTCTCAAGTAAAATTTTCGTTTTAAGCCTCAATTTACTTTGGGCCGCCCTTGCTATTATGTTGTTAAAAAAAATTATGTGGGCCAATACCATTAGGTTAACAGCCGAGTTCAAATCCATACACCACAGAGAAAACCAAACCCCAAAACACTTGCAATAAGCAACAGAAAACATAAAAGTAAGATAGATAGAACAATTTTATTAATAAACTAAAAATAAAAAAAATTAAGGGGAACAGTTCTAAAATAAGAAAGCCCTCTCACTTCTCTCTTCTTCAGTATCCACCTCATCATCATAATTAGGGTCATTCGTGTAGGACCCAGACCCATCCCAGGTAAATTTTCCTCCCCGCCCCCCTTCCTTGGGTCCTTGTTTTATTGGATGGCCGTCCGAGGGATGGCGCTCTTGTTTCAGGACTCCCTATTGTTTTAGTTTCTTACAAAAGTATTTTTTACCCTCCTTGGAAGTACGATCTAGAAAATCAGCTTTCTTAACAAGATTGTGCCATCTTCAATGCGTTGCAAAGGATTTTTGACTCTAACATTTGGGCACTGACAAGATTTCTCCATTTTTTTCTCTTACTATGGTACACTATGGTGTGGTGCATGTTATGAGGAAGATGATGAACCTATACATAGACTTTTGAGGGCCTTGAAAAAGAAAGTGTAAAAAAAAACTCACTGCGTGAGTGGAAAAGTTAATCACACCTTCTGAACTTTCAACCACTGCCAGCTATAAGCATGAGCACCCTTACACGTCCTCTCCAACTTGTGCCCCCTTCTGTCTCTCCCTAGGTCACGCACTATCCAAATTCAGTTCTCTGCCGTTCATGCATTTGGGAAGGTCATCATTCACTTACTGTCCAATTAATCATGGATGAATTCTGTGACAGAAAAGTTAAGTTGTTGTTTGACCTAGTGTTCTTTTGAACCACCTATGATCGGGGACCAAAAGGAATACTCAAGGACATAGGGGATCGAGGAAATTGTTAGAGTGCTTTTTGCATTGGTTAAAATTTTGTCTTGGATTGAGTTATTGTTGTGCGAAAAATTTGGATTTTTATGGCTTTACAATGGTAATTTGATAAGCTACATAATTAAAGATAACTTGCTCAATAAATATGTTAAATAAAATTAATGATTGTACCCTTAATTTTGTTTGACCTCTTTTAAGATAAAATTCTTGTTCCATTCTTGCACTTACTCACAAAGACGAAATTAGGATTTTAGAACTCGGGCCAAAAAAATGAATTGTACTCTATGATACGCAAGGGTCTTCCGTGTCCATAGAGGTATAAATGCGGTATTCTTCGGATACTCGAACACATATATTGGATATGAAAAACATGTATCCAATCATTAATAAATGTTTTTTTTTTCAAGATATTTCTATGATATGAATATTTTAGACAAATATTTTTGAATATTAAAATGAATACCCTTTGTTCTCGAATCATATATAATGATATACATAAATAAATATTCCTATTGTCTTAAAAACGCGTGATTGTTTCTTAATCATCTAAGAGTCTCATAAATACATCATTTATCTTGTTCTGAATCTAATTTTGATAATAATCATGGCCTAAAATTTTTTAGGGAGAATCTCACTTTCACGCCCACAAAATGTTTAAAATTTTTTCTTTTGCAATCTCAAAAATTAAATTTCTTACATTGTACTCTTCATATATTAACAGTATTGCAATGTGACCCCTACATAAGCTTTCATTGCTTGTTTTGTCAAAAACTAACACATTAACATTGACAAAATGAGTAACAAAAATTAATGAAAGTCTCACATTGTAACACTTTTAATACGTAGAGGATGTAATGTAAAAAATCTAATTTTTGAGGATGCAAAGTGAAAATTCTTAAATCTTTTAGGGAGCAAAATATAATTTGCCCAATTCATTTTGTACTCATAGTAGATATATAAAGCGAAACCCGAATTCAACCCATCTAGTTAAAAGCAATAAATTGTTGATTTTTTAGTTCTAACCAACTTTTATCATCTTTTCAATTTCTAAAGGAACGATTGGATACACAAATTAAAATAAGTGTCAATTGATTATTATTTTACTATTGGGAGATTATTCAACTGGAGAGTAAATGCTGGTAGAAGGCTAAGACCAGTCATTGTACAAATTTACTTGGGGCCCAATATACATCATCTATAGCTACTCTTGATGTACATCTAGATGTATCTTTTATATATGTTTGTTACAATTGTGCTTATCTTTGTCACAACTGACCGAATCACAAAAAAAGGCATTGATGCCTAGCTACTTTCTTCCATGACTGGTGTCTCTTGGTTCCTTTTCCATCACACTGGAGGTAAGGTGGATGATAAAATGGAGGTTACACTGACACATGCGAAACAAAGATCATCAATTTTATTCAATGAAATTATTGAGCAAATTATACTTAAATGTATCAAATTAGACTAAAAGACATACAAATTTGATAGTAAGAGAATTTGTAATAGAGTATTCATTAGGGTTATGTCATGTTGTATTTTGGAACAGGGTTGGTTGTGTTGTGTCAAAAGTCGTTTAATACATATTCGATCTATTTAGGATTGTGTGACATCATATCCGTAGCATATTGATTTTGTATCGTATATAAATTAAGTATAGTTAAATTCATCTCATGTTTAACTAGATACTTGTGGATCTCCAAGTTGGTGTGTATATCTGTATCACTTGAGGGAAGTTTGAATTGGTCAAGTGTACATAATTTCCAAGGGAATGTGTGGCAGCTTGGAGGGAAGTTGGCAATTTTACCCAATAAAGAAATGGTCAAGATACCTCTAACTATTTAGTTGAGACACACTTTCAGTCCATGAAAATGAATCAACTGTGCAGTATGTTAGAGACACACTTTCAGTCCATGAAAATGAATCAACTGTGCAGTATTGGCTATGTCAGACTTCCCTCACTTTTCCTTCATATTGTTTCTTCTAGTTGCTCAAGTGGTCATGAGTGAAGGGTAAGATTTGGGTGCGAACCTTCTTACTAATATCCTCATTTTGTGATATGATTCCCAAAAATTAAAAAAAATTATCTAGTTGCTTTTGCTAGTTAAATTTCTATAAAATACTGATAATTTGGTGGTAAGTATTTTTAAAGTGCTTTTGAATGAAATTAAATTTGTTAGCAACATCTTTAAAGTCCAAAACATTATTGACTTAACAATATTACCCTCGACATAAGTCCTTAAACTAAAGCAAGCAAATAACCCAAAAAAAAAATCTATTGTCCAAACATGAGAACCATTAAAATGGATTGTCATCAAATTCTCCTAAGTTGATAAATTGAATTGTCAAAATCGCATCTGACCATCATTTCATTATGTAGCCATTCGTTCAATATTCTAATCAAACCACTTTTATTAATATTATTTGTCTTCGTTTCATGAACATAATAATATTTATTGTGCTTGTCTCACAATTCTAATTTTGTATCTACTGTTATCTATTCGCTTACGTGAATTTCAAATTGAGAGCCGATATGTGTTTTGGAATCAATCAATAAACTTTTTACATACCAAAATAAGATTTAGTCATATTTCTCAAAAAGAAAGAATTATAGACTAAGCAATCTATACTTGGGGCTGTGGGAAATTGAACCTATACATAATATTTTTATACAATAAATGAATAAACATAAGATCCACAGGTACAAAATTAATTTCGGTATGACAACGATTTTTTTTTTTTTTGAGACTACATTCTTTTTCTTTATTTATTATTTGATTTAAGTGATTTTTATATGCCTCCCCAAAAATAAAAATTACATAGTTGGGTAAAAGCTTATACACTTCAGCAAACACTTACCTATTTGAGGACTTGCCACCCTTCGCAAGTTATTGTTGAAACCACGGTTGGAGTTAGAAATTAATTTTTTGGGTGCGCACTTTAAAATCTAATTTTTTTTCTTCCAATCGATAAACATAAAATAATATTTATTATATTTATTGAACACAAAAGATCCAAAAGTCGATGATAATGTCATCCATGAAAGATTTATATATATATCATTCATCTACTGATATCCATTTAATTATATAATAAAATTCTCTCAAACTCTTAAAATTTAGGAGTTGTTAATTTTTAAAATTGTTTTAATTAAATATAATACTGAGGGTATTTTGGACAATAAAAATCAAAATGAACTTAATATTAAACAAATATTTTTGATGGACTTATCACTAAATAAATTCACAAAAGATGACTGACCTCCAAATTTTCCATATATGAAATATGGGACATCTGTTATAATTAGGGCCTAAAACCTACACTTTGTTGACTCCTCCATTGGGCCGGCCATGAACATAAATTCAAGATAATATCTTTCAAGATTAACTCCTTTATATCTATATACAACCCACATATGAACCATCCCTGACTACACCTGTCAATGGATTGGATAGACCCATATCTAAATCCGATTAAGTTTTTGTCGATCCAATCCAATCTGATTATCCTACGAATTTGAAAAATTCAATCCATGTCTGAATCTGTTAATTTTCAGATGCTCAATCCGAAAATCAAATCCGATTTGATTATAAAAAAAGCACATGTACACCAAAAAATTAAGAATAATAAATTGGATAATGAACTAAAGAAAGCAGGAAAAATGAAAAATTGAAGTAAAAGCAAGAGGAAAAATCAAAAAAGAGAGGGAAACAAAATAAGAATGAAAAAAGTGGGTCATACATTGTGATATTCACTCTATTTTTACGTATTTTCTAGTATAAGTCTAATATATGTGTAATATTTATTTATATAATATATTTTTTTTATTCGGATTAGATTAATAACGGATTGGATTATTATATATCCATAACCGAATCCATTTAGACAACTCTAATCGGATTCGAATCAGATTATTGGATTGAAAATCTGATCCATATCTGCTTAAACGGATTCGAATTTGAATCAAATTCGGGTTAAAATCTGGTCCATTGATAGTCCTACGGCCCACCCCTTTCTGCCATCCAACGTTTGCATACACATTTTCTCATCTACTTTTATTTCACGTACTTGGGTACCTTGCTCAAGTTGCCACTGACCAATTAGCCACCACCGGTATTCCTCAACTACCCACCTTGAAACACATGAACACTAATATTACCTAATGTTACAGTCTGTTACCAACTGAGGAATGATTCATATTCAACTAAGCCGAGTGAATTCTGGTGAAAAATGAGTATTTGATTGACACGAGCTCTCCCCTTCACGTGGTGCTACCGGCAATAGATTAGAAAAAATCAAACAATGTGGATACATGAGAAATTGGTGAGGGAGAGGATGATGAGGTGGGTGGGTTGGTGGTTAGAGAGATTGAGATCCCCTAGCTCGTGGGGGAAGGGTTGGCAAGAATTGAAGATTTGGTTCTCACATGATGATGAAGTCATGAACTTTGCTGGATTATATACAATAGCTTTTTTTTTTTTTTTTTTTGTAACATGTTTGGTTAAAATTGGAAGTACATGGTGAGACCCTGAATTGCATTAGTTAAACACATTATCAATAACAAGCGAATTGGTGTTAGGGGAATTCGTTTATAACCCAAGGAGAAATTCACAAAAGGTATTGAAAGGAGATCCATTTGAGAGAGAAACTATGGGAATCGTATTTTGTACTCCAATAGATTTAATAATTCTTACTTTGCACATTTAAATATTACTAGCAATACACCATGTGCGTTGCATGTGAATAGTTTCGTACACAAAAATTAATAAAAAGTACTTGGCATATTTTTACTTGAATTAATATCATCTTAAATTTATCAAATTTTTTTTATTGCTCATATTTCATTATAGAATTATAAAAACTTTGTATGTTTACAAGATTCGTTGTTTTCACGATAAGAAAAAAGATTAAAAAAATAGTTAAAGTTCTATTGTTTATAGAATTTTTGGATTGAGAGTGATTGTTTTAGTGTTGTTTGAAATTAATGTTTTTTTAAATTCATTTGATTAGGATTTCACATATAATTTATTAAATAAAATAAAACTAATTGTCAATTTAATCATATTTGAACGTTACTGTAATTAATAATTAGTTGAGTCAATTGGAATAATATTTAATATACTACTCTATAATATATATTATAAAGCATATTAGCTTTCTAAAAATTAAAGGTTAATATAGCTTGAAATGACTGAAAAATTATGCTGACGTAATATAAATTGATTTTAAAAAACTACATATACGATTATTTTTTATCTTATAAATTAAAAGATTAAACTTTTCAATAGAATGGCTAATTTTTTAGTACTATTAGATTGATAGAGTTTTAAAGTTTTTTGAACACTTTATTAAAAATTAAATGATACATATATTTTTAAGGATAATATAGTCAATTAAATTTTTTTATAGAAATTGATATTTATACATAAAAAATAAATCTATACTACTTTAAAATACCAACATATATGAAAAATATTTTTTCCACTATTACCCTCTAAAATTACAACTATGTCATCCTTATCCTTCAAAGTTATTGTCACACTAATTTTCTCTCTTCTCTTCTATCATCAAACAATTATATAAAGACAATTATATCATATTTTACAATTTAACTCTTAGACCATTTCTATTCTAGAAATAAATGAATAAACTTATATATATATTGAATTCTAAATGTTAATTATCCTTCAAAATTTTGATTTTCTGTTTTTTATTTTTAAATAATATAATTAGGTCATTTTTATCCATATTTTATATTCATTGAATAACATAGTCCTTATGTCTTTCATCAGTTACAAAGCATAAAAAAAACTCTTAATTCTGACAATAAATTGACATCTCTTCGATACTCTAAATTATGTGAATGAATAGACAATTAGTAGTAGTTATCATATCAATATTCAATTGATAACCATTAATATTCAGGTGCGTTATCCTGTTTCACAATTTAATTATTGTATCAACTAATGATAACCCATTAACATTTTACCGCCTGGCCTTTTTCCTCATTGAAGTGTTATCTAAAAAAATATCTCATTTGACCCTCGGTTGATTGCTGAAAAATGTCACAATCTTTATTTATATATATACTACTATAAAATGTCAACAAAATTGAAAAACTCTTGATTGACTATAATCACATTAATCAAACACCTAATACCCATATTATAAAACTTTTCAGTTATGATAGAAAAATTAATACTATTTATAATTGTGAGAGTTGGGTAGACCATTGGACTTTTGTAATTAACAAAGAGTAATGGATAACTCCCAATTTTTTAAACACAAATTATAATGTAACCTCCCAAGCTACTGAACTTCCCAACTCCACACTCCACCGGTTTTTCCTTTTTCCTTCCCCATCTCATTTTTACTCTTTGTCATATCCGTCCACTCAGGCCAACGCTCTCACTTCACCATCCCGTGTTCTGCCATTGACTTCTCAAGTAATCCCTCAATCTTCTTTCTCTTGCATTTTAGGCTCACACCCTCTCTCTCTCTCTCTCTCTCTCTCTCTCTCTCTCTCTCTCTCCCTACCTCTTTTCTTTTGCATCTCTTGATTGTTTTTATGGTTCTGGTAAGGTTTCCATCAAAAATTATATTTAGTTCACCATTTTGGGTAGTCCATGCTTTGGGTGCCTAGTGGTGTATCAAAAAAAGGGTGATATTACTGCCTACATAAGTAAGAGGGTAATGGATCTGTTCAACTTGGGCAGTTTACTTCATCTTAAATTTTGATTTTTTTTATCTAAGCAAAGAAACTTGCGATCTCTCTTGAAAGAGCATGTGAAAGACAACTGTCGGTTTTCAACTCAAATGTACTTCCAATCTTCACAATTCTTTATCCTTGATGAACATACCTCTTTTATTTTTGAAATTTTCACTTCTTTTTCTATCCATTTGTGCTTGCAGGAAATTGATAGTAAATGAAGGAGAAAGGGGAATGTGAGATCCCGTGTTTCATTTAAATATAAATTATATTTACATGTTAATATTTTCAAAATTATTAAAATGAGGAGAGAAATTTCAAATCGTTGTTAAACGAATAGTCGGGTAAGTTTGAAGTATGAACGTATTGATTTTTGAGTCAAATTTAATTTTTGGAGGTGTTTAAAGTTGGTAAGGGTAACTATGCAAATATATTAATGTTTTTAAGTTAAAATAATATTATCATTGAATCCGGGAGGTCCAAAAAACTTGGAATAACCATTTAGCACATATAGCAGTTCGGAAGGATAAAATAATAATTTTAGTGTTTTGAGTGTAAATTTATTTTAGTTTTGAGATAAATCATAAAACTAAATATTTTTAGGTTAAAATAACATTAAAAATGAATTTGAAACGTCGAAAAACTTTAGGGTAGTCATATGGATCAAATTGAAGATTTTTAGTGGCAAAATCGTAAATTTGGAGAAAATCCAAAGTTCAATCCATGAACAGTAAATTTCGGGACTGCTGGGTTTAAAACCCAAATTTCAGCTCCTTTTCTTCCATTCTTTCATTCCACTCCCACCCAAATATCTCTTAGAACCCTAGGAGAAGAAAAAAGGAAAGAAAAAAGGGAAGAAAAATGTCTCTAAAATTTGGGTTTTGCTTAAAAATCCTGGAAACTTGCTTGAAATTCTTGATTTCTAGGTGGGGTTTCCTCTCTCTTGCATTTACATTGTGTATCTCATGTATTTTTTTTAGCTAAAGCTTACTATGTGTTTGATGGCAAAATACTTGTTATAAACCTTGATTTAGTATTGAGTATGCCATGAATTGTGAACTCACATGCATAAAAATGATTGAATGTTATGTGTTTGAAACTCTTGTTTGATTTTAGTTATGGGTATTTGATTAAACTTATGATTTGAGAAGTTTTGAAGTATGTTATGATCTTGTACATAATATGACTTATTCTCTTGGAAATGAAAATGATTTTAGTGTTGTGGGTTTGAAACCCTTGTTTGATTTTAGTTATGAGTATTTGATTAAACTTATGATTTGAGGGTTTTGAAGTATGTTATAATCTTGTACATAATATGACTTATTCTCTTTGAAATGAGAATGCCCTAGTTTGATTTTAGTTATAGGTATTTGATTAAACCTATGATTTGGGGGTTTTGAAGTATTCTATTATTTTGTACATAATGTATATGACTTATTCTCTTGGAAATGATTGTGTTGCTTTGAAAATGTAACTTTTGAGATTTGAGTCTACTATATATTTGATAAAATGTCAAGGTTATGACATGTGTTTTAAAAAAGATTTATGAATATAGAAAATAATGATTTTTAGAAAATATGTGCTCTATACTGACAGACAGAGAATAAGTAGACGGTTGAGGCCTATTGAGTGGGTTGTCAAGGCGGCTAATTGTCCTAAGGGGGATTGCTTATGGTAGTAGTTTTCGATGATGGCCTATATGGCGTCACAAGTTGTACCCTACACGTTTCCCTTGAAAAGCAAGAAGGGCGATAAGACCCTAAAGTGCAAGACCCAAAATGTTTCTTGGGGATGGTTGATTATATTGTCCGTATGGGAGGCATGCATGATATTTGCTACAATGATTTGACCTTAAATATATAAACATTTAATTTTTACTTTGTATATTTCTAATGATGAAGAATTGAGAGATTTTTATAAATGTTTTACTTATTTTCTGGTACCTGTATTTAATTATGGAAAGTTTTTATTACTTATTCGTATGATTTGTGGAATGTTGGTATTTAAAACATTATAAATGCTTGAAAAAAGGATTATCCAACTGAGCGTGTGGTTGCTCATCCCTTACTAATATTTTCAGAGACTAACATGCATCATGGGGTATATGTGATGGAATGCTTGTGGTAGCTTGACCTAGAAAAGATTTTTTTTGGAGCCTGTTTGTATTTACCTTTTAAAACTTATGTAGAAATGTTAGCACTCAAATATTGTGTTTGAAAAGATTGTCTTGAGGAATTTATGGTGTACACTTGATTATCCCATAGAGGGATTATTATTTTGGGTATTGTAATGTCAAGTTATAATTTTGTGTACTAAGTTGTGATATATATTGGTATTGGATATATCCGGGTTTGGGAGGATTTCGTGGGCCTCTAATTGTCACCTCGGATTTTATTGGATTATATTTTTGATAGAGGCATGTTGTAGATATTTAGGTAGTTTAAATTATATTATGCTCTCACAGGGATGTTTTTACTAGCTAGTTAGAAGTCCAATTTTCAAAATAAACTGCCGAATTTGTTTGTAAAAAAAAAAATTAAATAAAAATAAATAAATAAATAAATATATATATATATATATATATATATATATATATTGATAAAAACTAATTGTTTCATTTCATTCAATTATTATTGTAAACTGACAAGAGAATTTTGGGTAAATATCTTTTTTTATTAAATCACGCTTTAATGAAAATTGTGGCGTGATAGGGAAAATGGAAGTGTATTAATTTAATCTCATGAAAAAATCAAATGTTTTTTTTTTTTAATATTTTACAATGTTCATTTACTCTCCTCATCAGTGTTACTCTCCTAGGCAAAATATCATTTCCATACAAAAGAGAAAGAGAAGTGAAAATGGTAGTCTACATGCTTTAATCTTGGTTACAAATTCTATGGGTATTGGGCACGAATTTTTGGGACTTGGATTATTCAAATTGGGTTTTAAGTCTTAATGAGGAATCTTTCTCTTTCTTATTGTGGATTTTTTTTTTTTGTTAATAAAAACAATTCAAATTTTTATGGCATTTAGTGTTGTTGAATGGAGTATAGTTATGTTTCTTGAGCAATGCAACTTGGACTTAATTTAGTAGGTATCTAATTCAATACAATTGTTGGATGAGTTGTGAGTTCCAATGTTATATAGAGCCCACTTTGAATCCAATGATTACATTGAATTAGGTCCTCAAATTATGTTTCTAAATGATGTCCAAATAGCATTTTATATATTACTTATTTCGTTTCAAGAGCTTTTCATTCAAAATTAAGGTTGTCTAAACTTTCTTTTCATTTTAAGAGAGACATTTATCTTTTATAGATTGAAAACTTATTTTGTTTTCTAAACTTAGGACGGGAATGACTCATTCGAATATTAATATTTAATTTTTATTCAAACCTAGCTAACTATGGTTTATTATTATAGTTGTAGATTTGTTTCAGGGTGTTTTTTTTTTTTTTTGTTTATTGATCATGTAACCATAGATTCTATATTAATTAAACTAAAGACTTGGTATGTCTTTGAAAGACTAGGAAAAATGTGACTCTTTTGAATCATAATTTTTTATTTTCGATTATATATTCAATTTATCATTCATTATTTTAATGTTTGCAAGTGCACTTAAGATATTGTTGGTTTTTTCACCAATAAAAAAAAATTAGAATTTTTTATTATGGTGGATATGTTGAAGAATATATATAAATTGCAATTCTAAGTAAACTGCCATTTGGTGTTGGTGCAAGCATTGGATTAGGTGAGGGAATGATAATAAGAATTTCATAAATGTGGATGGGTTTGCATAATTTTTTTTTTTTGGGTTTTGCGTCCCTAGACCAAGAATGGTGGTTTCTATATTCTATTCTGTTCAATTTTATAGATTCTACATAACTCCATCTTTTTTTTTTCTTCATTTGCTTTTGTTTTGTTTATTGCTAAAATATAGTTTGAAACACCAAAAAGAAATGATTAATTATGTCACAATTTAGTATTACGTTGGAAAAAAATTTGTGATATGTATTTATCATCTTCATTGAAAACCGATAAGGAAAAATGTATAAAACAATATCACAAAAAACAATGATAGAAGCATAAAATTATAAGGTAAAATAATCTGTGCTCGGTGCACGTGTGCAACAACTAGTAATTAAAATAGATGGTAGAGTAATTTGGAGATTTAAATACATAAGTATGATAATTTAGATATTTAACTGTGGAAGGATAAAGTGACCTTTGTAATTTTTTATAAAGGTAAAATAGTGAATTAAAAAATTTCATGTAAAGGTTTTTTTATTAGTAGCACAGATATGGATATAGATATAAAATTTTCACATTGTACCTTTAAAAATTAATATTTCATCATAAATTTTGAGTATAATTAGATATTGATAATAATAAAACAAAGGTAAATTTCATAAATGCCTCCTAAAATATGGCCTTGTTTTAAATTCCTCCTTCCCTCCGAACTTTCATGTTTCCCAATTTGTTCCTTAATTATGTTATTTATCGCAGTCGACCCTTTTGTTTAATATTAATAGACAAATGAGAGAAATCAACAACAAATCTTAACAAAATTTATCTCCTTTAGCAGTTAATCTTAATAAAAATGTGTATATTCATCGATTAATCACAACGGAAAGGATTGATTAAAACACATTTGTATAGTTCAAGGGACAAATTGAGTCAATTGCAACTTCAGGGGCAATTAAAAACAAATGTCAGAGTTCATCAGACATTTATGAGATTTACTTCTAAAACAATATAAATAAATATAATAAGACAATTATTCACGTGTCATATTTTGATTGGGGTAACGTGTTTTTGAATTTTTATCCAATAATGAACACATGTCCAAAGATCTAGGCATATTTTTTTTTAAATAAATAGGATCTAGGCATATTGGACGCCCACTTCAGATAAGAAAACGTCTCAAAAAACTCGTTTTTAAGATGGTAGAATCTCGATGAATAATATTGGTTCTCAAACACACTTTAGATGCAAAATTTTTTTGTCTAAAATATTTATTTAAAAAACACACGCCATCACTTCAAAAAACGTGGGTCCAAAATATATTTTTTAAAACAACCTTTATCTGGTAAACAAGTTTTAAACAACAGCATTGTCAGAATAAAGTTTCAACCATATGCGGAGCTCGTATGGAGCTAGGACCTCAAATTTGTTTTGAATTTGTTTTATATGTATTGAGATATATAAATTGGAATATTATTCAAATTTAATGTCCACCTTATTATTTCTATTTTCAACAATATTTTATGAGCATATGAATTGTGATTTATCTATAATTCTATATTTGGTTAGTTTAATGGGACTTTCTTCAATTGAGTTTGATTTTAGATTTATGAGCTTTTTGGATTTACCTTCTTAATTTCAATTAACCTTTTTTTTTTCCCTAGGACTTGTTATCTTTATTTCTCCACAACATATTTTTTTAATTTTCTACAACTCATTCGATTTTTGTCTAATAAATTAAAAGTGAAAATTTGAGAGAATTTTATTATATAAATTGAATGGATATCAGTGGATGAATAATATATATCTTTCATGGATGACATTATCAATAAACTTATAATTTTTTGTTTGTATATCATTGACTTTTGGATCTTTTGTGTTCAATAAATATAATAAATATTATTTTATATTTATAGATTGGAAGAAAAATATTTAGATTTTAAAGTGCGCACCCAAAAAAATAATTTCGAACTCCAATCGTGGTTTCAACAATAACTTGCGAAAGGTGGCGAGTCCTCAAATAGGTAAATGTTTGCTGAAGTGTATAAGCTTTTTCCCTACTAGGTAATTTTTATTTTTGGGGAGGTATATAAAAATCACTTAAATCAAACAATAAATAAAGAAAAAAAGAATGTAGTCTCAAAAAAAAAAAAATCGTTGTCATACCGAAATTAATTTTGTACCTGTGGATCTTATGTTTATTCGTTAATAGTATAAAAATATTATATATAGGTTCAATTTCCCACAGCCCCAAGTATATATTGTTTAATCTATAATTCTTTCTTATTGAGAAATATGACCCAATCTTATTTGGTGTGTAAAAAGTTTATTGATGGATTCCAAAATGCATATCAGCTCTCCATTTGAAATTCATGTAAGCGAATAGATAACAGTATATGGAAAATTAGAATTCTAAGACAAACACGATAAACATTATTATGTTTATGAAATAAAGATAAATAATCTATTTTACTTTAAAATACCAATATGTGAAGAACAATTTTTTTTTAATTTTTTTCTCTAACATCACAACTATGCCATCCATGCCCTCTAAACTTAATTGCTTCTGAGTTAACATCTCCCTCTATTCCCACTTTCTCTCCCTCCTCTATCTTTCTCTCCGTATTTCTAGTCTCAAATTCACAGACCTAGAGGCTCTACTTCTCTCGGCCGGTACAACCTCTTCCTCTCTCCGGCTTTCTCTCCCTCTTTTCTCTCTCTCTTTCTTGCAAATTCACAGCCCTTATCTTCATCTTCCACAGACCTAGGCGTTACAGTCTCTTCCTCTCCCTCTTCTCTCTCTTTGTCTTGCAAATTCACGGCCCTACTCTTCACCATCCCCTTCTCAGTCTCTCTCGCCCCAATTTTATTTAATTACATGTATTAAATTACAAAAATCAGTTAGACTTCAATTAGGCATCCAACAATTAATTTGTTTAATTAAAAAAACCATTGATCTTCTTCTAAATTCTATTTACAATCGCCTTTTTCTGTCCGAAAAATTCTTCGAAATCCCATCGTCCTTTGCCCCTCTCTGTCAGACGCCGGTTGGTTGTTGTGTTTAGGCATCATCAAGCTTTCCACAGCTAGAGGAGCTCTAACCTCTCCCTCTAACCAGGTAACTGTCACGTATGTTCCAATTATTAGTTCAGAATTTTTGGTTTTGTTTTGGTTTGAATTATTACTGAATTAGATTGCTGGTGTTTTCTTCTTTGTGGTTTCGTTTTTTATTCAATTTATTATTCTATAATTTTTAAACATCAAGTTGAATCTTATGAGAATTATAACTTAAAAAATTGTAATCGATCATAACATTTTATGATCAATCACGAATAATTATCAGTTTTTTTTACAAAGTGTAACATAATATTTAATAATAATATCTCTAATAATATTGTTGACAGTGTGGCTAGAGTTTTAATTTGGTTTATTTATCCTCTATTTCATTGCAATGAGTGTGGGGTAAAAGAATGGAAAGTGGAATTTTTGAACCTCGTATGTTTGAATGAAGAATCTCATTATGAAGCCTATTTTGTTTTAGAGGAATTCAGGTTGACTAAATACAATCTACACACACATAAGAATCAGATTGTGCCATTTCCAAAAGAATCAGGTTGTGGGGATTGTGGGAAGAGGTATTCAGAAGCTTTGCCATCTCTTTTGCTTAATTCTGTAACATTTGAGATATTAAATTGAGAGAAAAAAGTTCTCTCCAATCCAATCCCTAACGGTACTCATGTAACCACTCTTGATTAATTTTTACCCAGAAACCAGTTTTGATCTCTTCCTCACTTATTTTCCCCCTATAATTACCCCATCTCAAGAGTTATCTAGCCCACTAACTTGTAATTTCCTACATTGTCATATTATGATTATTTGAGTTCATGTTTTACTCTTCTAAATTTCCAGAGAATCAGATTATTGAAGTAAATTATGTTCTTACCCATGAATTAATCTTGTCAAGTATTGTGTCGTGTTCGAATTGATCTACATAACCCATGAATTAAAAACATTTTTTGGGCATGTTAAAATTTTTAGATTTTTTCACACATCTATATAATAAGGGACAAGAGATTTTGAATTCCCAACTTATAAAACTATTCAAGCGACATCTCTCTCTGCTCCCTTGCCTTTTCTTTCTTTCTTTCCTTCACTCCTCACCCACAGGCCACCCATCTCGAAGCTTCATAATTGGTAAAGTTAAAAGGTATGCTTTGATTTTGTCTTACATGGAATGGTCTTGTTTTGATCCTTTGTACACATTTTTGATGTTGGACCAGTAGAACGTGTGTTGTTCTTGACTGAAATTTCTTTCAATTAATTTATATCCCCTATTGAAATTTCATTCAATTAATTCATATCTCTAATCTCTAATCTCTAATCTGTGGTGAATCGGTGTATAAGGGGATATCGAATGACTATATCAGCATAAATTTTGATACTTTGATGTAGTAGAATCCTTAAAGATGTTTAGATTATAGTCGATACCTGATGAATCTTTTTCTTACTGTTTGTTTTTCATGATATTTATCTACTTTCATGGTGTACCCATGCACATGTGTGTGTGCCCACGAGAGGGAGATAAGCAAATCATTTAGCTGTCTTATTCTTCATTCCACTGAGTAGCAATCTACTGCAACAATGGGAAACATGGATCAATCCTTAGAATATGTAAATGTATAGAACATTCATACTTGTTTCTGAAAACAACGTAGTTAGCCAAAAGAAATAGCAGTACAATCAAGATCAGGAAGACATTGGAACAAATTGATAAGAATGACAATCCTGTCTGCTCAAATAGGAACCATGCAACAATAGCAACAACAATGACTCCGCATGAAACACGCCGCTGCCTCCATAATATAACATTAGCAGCTAGGAACAAAAGAATGAATGATGAGTACAGTTAAAATCACAAAATAGCTAACACAAACACGCAAGACAAATAGTACTTTCCAATCACAGATATTCCAATTAATGAGCAAAAGCAAATGGAAGAAGAGGGGTTGTGGAGACGATCGAGAACTCTTCAAAGCATGAACTGTAAGCGTTTTGAGTTAATATTTTTTCCCACTGAAGTTCACACATTTCAGCTACTTCTGATTTTTTATTTCTTTTAACAGATATATCTATTTGTATATTAGTAATGTTAGACTGACCAAATTTTGGAATCAAATTTAGAGTTCAAATGACATAACAATTGACTTTGACTTCTTTGATTGATCTCATGTCATTTGGGCCCCAATAAAAACTTTAAATAATCAATTGTCATGTCATTTGAGCTCTAAATTTGGTCCTAAAATTTGATCAGTCTATCATTATTCTTTGTATATTGTCCTCCACTTATATATTCTTTTTTGTTTAAACCTTAACAGTATGGTTATCATCAAGATCATTTATTACCATGTCCATTTGTTCATTGAATTTTAAGAAACTCAATTATGAGACAGCATCTTTTATTGACTGCGGAACACAAAAAAATACTTCTTGAATAAACCTTCTCTCCAATGTTTTCCCTCTTCTTCCTTGCTCATTTTTCGTGGTTATAGTGTATACAAGTAAAACAAGATGTTTTGTGGTCCAGCAAGTAGAAAAATTGGAAGACCCTGAAATACCAAAAGAACAATCAACGAAAAGGCAAAAAAAAAATAAAAATGAAGCATTCAAATACATGGAGATTATGGTTCCAGTTTATTTAGTTTTGATAAACATCAAGTTTCTTGGTAAACTTTTTTTATATTGGCTTTTATGACCTATACTCCGTTCTCCTTTTTCTTTATGGTAATATCAAACAAAGGTAAATGTTTGTGAACTTATATTGTGTTTTCCATTGTTCTAATCTTCTCATTGTAATCGAATCCAATTTTACACACCAATATCAGAACCTCAAAGTATTGGCTCCAAAGGTAAAGCATATCACATCTCTCTCTCTCTCTCTCTCATTTTTTTTTTGTTATGTATTTGACTGTGATCTCTGCATTGTTTATATGCATTTCCTTCTGTAACATTGTTGGATGGAGTAAGGGTTAGGTGGAGGGGATAAAAGATCAATGGATATGGGGGGAGAAAGTGGAAATGGCTGGGGTGGGTGGCAAAGAAGATGCTTGTCTCCTTACCTCAAGGTTTCATATTTATTTATCCTGAAAATTTGTATTATTTAAATACTGTAAATGGACATTAGATTAGCACATCACACATCTTCAGGAATAATCCTGTAAATTGATGTTGATATTTCTACATGGTCATGATGCTATTTCTATAAATTATTTATCGGTTGCATTTTATGATAGTCTACTAGCTTAGGCTTTTAATCGATTTATGTTATTTTCTTCATGCTGAAACATTTTCTTAGAATCATGCCATTGCGTCACTAACCTCAATATTGTGCATCTGACTGCTATCTTGAATGTGGATCATTACTTGATTTCATGGATCAGGTTATGGGAGCAAATGCATACAACATAGAGCACATATGGATGGTTGACGTCATACCTGATTCCTCTGTGCCCATAGCAATGACTGAGATAAATGCAGGTATGGAACTTTAATGTTTTGCTTGCTGTCATTACCGCACATTCACACTTTGAACTAACTGGTGCATGTGGTATAGAGCAAGAATACATATTGTACATTGTGTAAGATTTAAATATAATGTATTACCTTCTTGACTGTCCTAGGTTGATTTGTAGAATGAAAAATGCCGCTCTTTTTCCACCTAAGAATTCTATTTTTTTTTTATTTTGCTAAACTTTAATTTTATTTTACGTTAAATCTGATTAATTCCTGAATCTTACAGTATCGGTGTTGGTGAGGAATCTTAAAGTTAAATCTGACTCCACATCGGTAGTTAAAAGTGACTTGACCATCTGGTGCTTGCACCTGTCAACTAACAATACCCTGTAAAACTATATTTACAGCTCAATTATTAATATTCAGGTATTTTAAGTCCAAGCCTTTTACCGATTACACAACTACTATAGTAAAACGATTTTTTCATTCAAATTACAAAATAGTAAATTGGCAATTATCATGAAAGAAGTCCTTGAATTGCATCTCTTGTTGCTTCACATTTCAACTACAATATATATAATTAGATTTTATTGTATATTGCTTTATTTTGATTCAGAAGTTTAAACCTCCTATTACCCCCTCAAACTTATTGAAAATGCATTTAGTACATACCTATTTCATTGTCTTTAAAAAATAACAATACGACAATGCAGCTTTTAAGATTGTTTTTTATCATTGTTCTTATTCGCAAAAAATCTGGACTTCATTCAAAAGCTGTTCTAGGATATTCTTACAGCATATTTCATGGCTTCTATGGGTACAATAGCAGACTAACAAATGGAAGAACAAGTCTTTGAATTGTGCTAACGATTGTCATCAACAAAATACAATTATATTTATGAAAAAAAAATATTTGTTGTTAAAAATTTATAAATTGCATCATGATGATGAAAAAAAAGTGACTTCTCATCATGATGAACTTTGTTTTTTTTTTTTTTAATGTAAATTGTATCTCTTTTTTGTTATTCTCTCAAATAATTGCTATTTTATTATATATTTATCCTTTTTCCATATGTCGTTTTTTATTGGTTCTTTGGTATTTAATGGGACTTTCCACACAGTGGATGTTATTGATTATCCTTATTATTTCTTCAAAGTCTTGCTCCTTTATTTAAAAAGGAAAAACAAAAAATAAATGGGTGTATCTGGCCATCCAGCTCTTTCTTTTGTTGTACAAAGGAGACAAAGATAGAGATGAAATGGAGATTAGAGAGAGACGATTCAAATATGAGAATCGAGTTTTGTATCAACTTTAAAAATTTTAATGCTTTTATTTTTTCTAGCAGATTTTTTTTGGAGAGAGTATATTTTATTTTCACCAAGATCACATAGAGCAAGTGATTATTTTTCAATTGGATGGTTGATATGAGCATCTACAAATCTAGAGTTGAAGCAAAAGATTCCATTGATCAATCTTCCCTCAAAACTTTTGTTAGTTGTATTCAACTGATGTTCAATAGTTCCGATTGAGATTTTGTTTGGTTGACGATCAAGGGAGGTTCGATGAGTAGTAATTGGTAGGATGGTTCCTCATTTTTTAACTTAAGGGACCTTTATATTCTGTTTTTCATAATTTTCCTTACATTAGATTTTTTTTAACAACATTAGCACATTGATCAATAGCGTATCAACTTAGTTATGGTAACTTTGATTGAATAACAATCCTTTCTTATTTAACTGTAAAACTTTTGTTCATATGCTGGTACAATTTACTTGCAAATCGTTGAGATTGTGTTGCGAGCTATCATAAATCTTGGATCATTTCAACACTTGAACATTATTTGATTCAAGAAGTTAAGTACCCCTTTCTTTTGTTTTTCATTAGTGCCACAAATGTTAGGAATTCCTTTAAAGTTATCAAGGAAATGTCAAAATTCAATATTTATTATTTGTCTTACGTGATACAGTTTAAGCAGTAGGTGTCTTCAAGGATGAAGAGGAAGAAAGATAACTCCTACTCTCGCATCACAAAGAACTAATTATAGATCTCAAACTCTAATCACAGTGCTTCCAGTGAAAGAGGACTAAAATTTTTCTATCCTTGGTAAAGATCGCAATGTACAATTACCTTGTGAACAAAACTCAAGCTATTACAAGCTATCTTGGGAATGATTTTTAATTATGTGTCTTACTACTCTGTCTTCCTTATTATTTTTTTGGTAGTTTTTTTACTTTAAATTTAATCAGATTTTTCATGATTTTTACCATTGGAATATTGTATTATTATTCCAATAAGGGATTGGAATCGTTTGTTCGAAGGATTGGAATTGTTAGTCTAACGACAACTTTCGCATGTACTTTTGGAACATTTTATGGCAGGCCTTTTTTCATATTCTTCTTCTCAATGCCTTAACTTTTTGTGATACTTAGTCTTATATTTCTATTAGCCCTTAGAATCAATTTATTTTGTGTTGTTATTCCTTTTCCATTTTTTGTGTGGGGATTTTAAAATCTTGCAATTTAAGGATGTTTAACCAATCATTTTTCTCAGAAGGTTTAATCATTTATTTTTTTTGTGGGTGTTTTATGTTTAGGAGGTACCCATTCCTGAAAAAAGGACTTGTCTTGCTTGGTTTTGTTAGTTATCTCCGTCTTCCAAGTTTCAAGAGATGGTTGCTTACCGATAACAATGACCATTCTCTATAGACATAACTATGGAGACAATTATTTATTTATGATAGGGTCTAGTAAGGGTTTAATCATAATAGAGTTCTTTGTAAAGAGTCCACGGGCAACGCACATGTACAACAACTAGTATTAATAAAAGTGGTATGTTAGAATATTGAACGAATAGCAACATAATGAAATGAGGGTCAGATGCGATTTTAACAATTCAATTTATCGACTTGGGAGAATTTGATGAAAATCCATTTTAATGGTTCTCAAGTTTGGACAATTGATTTTTTTTGGGTTATTTGCTTGCTTTAGTTTAACGACTTATGTTGAGGGTAATATTGTTAAGTAAATAATGTTTTGGACTTTAAAGATGTTGCTAACAAATTTAATTTCATTCAAATAAAAATACTTATCACAAAATTGTCACTATTTTATTGAAATTCAACTAGCAAACGCAGCTAGATAGTTTTTTATTTTTTTGGGGGAATCATATCACAAAATGAGGATATTAGTTCTCACCCAAATCTTACCCTTCACTCTTGACCACTTGAGCAACAACTTACAGTCTACAACTTGTTCTTGACTCAGTCTTGGCAAGGGACTTGCATTTGATCTAGAAGAAACAATGTGGAAGAAAAGTGAGGGAAGTCTGACATAGCCAATACTGCACAGTCAATTCATTTTCATGGACTGAAAGTGTGTCTCAACTAAAACGTTAGAGGTATTGTGACCATTTCTTTATTGCCACACATTACCTTGGAAATTTCTTTCAAGTGATACAGATATACACACCAACTTGGAGATCCACAAGTATCTAGTTAAACATGGGATGAATTTAACTATACATAGTTTGTATACAATACAAAATCAATATAATACAGATATGATGTCACACGATCCTAAATAGATCGAATATGTATTAAACGACTTTTGACACATCACAACTAACCTTTTCCAAAATACAACCCGACATAACCCCAATGAATGTTCTATTACAAATTCTCTTACTATCAAATTTGTATGTCTTTTAGTCTAATTTGATACACTTAGGTATAATTTGCTCATTACTTTCATTGAATAAAATTGATGATCTTTGTTTCGCATGTGTCAGTGTAACCTCCATTTTATCATCCACTTTTTTTTTTTTTTTTTTGGGTACGTAAGATGAATTCATTAAAAAAAAACCAAAAGAATATACAAGGTGATTTCATGGGATGGCTGATTTTCTGAACAGGGGAGAAGAAGATCATCATCTACCTTACCTCCAGTGTGATGGAAAAGGAACCAAGAGACACCCGATCATGGAAGAAAGTAGCTAGGCATCAATGTCTGTTTTTTGTGATTCAGTCAGTTGTGGCATAGATATGCACAACTGTAACAAACATATATAAAAGATACATCTAAATGCATATCAAGAGTAGCTACATAGATAATGTATATTGGGCCCCAAGTAAATTTGTACTGTGACTGGTCTTAGCCTTCTACCAGCATTTACTCTCCAATTGAATAATCTCCCAATAGTAAAATAATAATCAATTGACGTTTATTTTAATTTGTGTATCCAATCATTCCTTTGAAAATTGAAAAGCTGATAAAATGATATTAATGCTAAAAGTTACATCCGCACCTCGTATTTTTGTTCTATGACAATGGTTGGTTAGAACTAAAAAATCAACAATTTATTGCTTCTAACTAGAAGGGTTAAATTCGGGTTTCATTTTATATTTCTACTATGAGTACAAAATGAATTGGGCAAATTATATTTTGTTACCTAAAACATTTAAGAATTTTCACTTTGCATCCTCAAAAATTAGATTTTTCACATTACATTCTCAATGTATTAAAAGTGTTACAATGCTATACTTTCATTAATTTTTGTTATTCTTTTTGTCAACGTTAATGTGTTAGTATTTGACGAAACAAGCAATGAAAGTTTTGTGAGAGCCACATTGCAATATTGTTAATATATGGAGAGTACAATATAAAAAAATTAATTTTTGAAAGTGCAAAAGAAAAAATTTTAAATAATTTGTGGGTGCAAAAGTGGGATTCTCCCTTAAAATTTTTAGGCCATGAATATTATCAAAATTAGATTCAGAACAAGATAAATGATGTATTTTTGAGACTCTTAGATGATTAAGAAACAATCACGCGTTTTTAAGACAATAGGAATATTTATTTATGTATATCATTATATATGATTCGAGAACAAAGGGTATTCATTTTAATGTTCAAAAATATTTGTCTAAAATATTCATATCATAGAAATATCCTGAAATAAAAAAAAACATTTATTAATTATTGGATATCGCATTTATACCTCTATGGACACAGAAGACCCTTGCGCATCATAGAGTACAATTCATTTTGTTGGCCTGAGTTTCTAAAATCCTAATTTCGTCTTTGTGAGTAAGTGCAAGAATGGAACAAGAATTTTATTGTAAAAGAGGTCAAACAAAATTAATGGTACAATCATTAATTTTATTTAACAGAATTATTGAGGAAGTTAACTTTAAATATATAGCTTATCAAATTACCATTGTAAAGTCATAAAAATCCAAAATTTTTGTGCAACAATAACTCAATCCAAGACTCCCTTTTAACCAGTGCAAAAGCACTCTAACAATTTCCTCTTGATCCCCTATGTCCTTGAGTATTCCTCTTGATCCCCTATCATAGGTGGTTCAAAAGAACACTAGGTCAAACTGCAACTTAACTTTTCTATCACAGTATTCATCCATGATTAATTGGACAATAAGTGTATGATGACCTTCCCAAATGCATGAACTGCAGAGAACTGAATTTGGGAATTTGGATAGAGAGGGACCTAGTGAGAGATAGAAGGGGGAGGCGCAGATAGGAGAGGACGGGTAAGGGTGCTCATGCTTATAGTTGGTAGTGGTTGAAAGTTCAGGAGGTGTGATTTACTTTCCCACTCACGCAGTGAGTTTTTTTTTTCACACTTTTTTTTTCAAGGCCCTTAAAACTCTATATAAAGGTTCATCATCTTCCTCATAACATGCACCACACCATTGTAAGAGAAAAATGGAGAAATCTTGTCATTGCCCAAATGTTAAGAGTCAAAAATCTCCTGTAAGGCATTGAAGATGTCACACACTATGTTAAGAAAGCTGATTTTCTAGACCGTACTTCCAAGAAGGGTAAAAAATACGTCTCCAAGAAACTGAAATAAAATGGAGTCATGAAACAAGAGCGCTATCCCTCAGACGGCCATCCACTAAAACAATGGCCCAAGAAAGGGGGCGGGGAGGAAAATTTACTTGGGATGGCTCTAGGTCCTATGATCCTCCAGTCATCGACAAGAATGACCCTAATTATGACGATGAGGTGGTGACCGAGGAACAGACAAAGTGAGGGGGCTTTCTTATTTTAGAGGCTTGAATAACCCTTGATGTTTTTTTAATTTTTTGTTTATTGATAAAATTGTTCTATCTATCTTACTTTTATGTTTTCTGTTGGTTATTATTGCAAGTATTTTGGGGTTTGGTTTTCTCTGCGGTGTATGCTTTCGAACTCGGCTATTACTTAATGGTATTGGCCCACGGAATTTTTTTTAACAACATAACACCTACAGTAATTGCCTCTAATCTTCATAACTCATGTAATCTTCGTAGCCCACACTCAGATCCACAATTCTTGGCCAAGGGCGGCCCAATGCAAATTAAGGTCTTAAGCAAAAATTTTATATGAGTTGTCATTTAATATTTTAAGATAATAAATTTTGTTAACTATTATAAGACATTTTATAGAGAGTTGCGATATAATTTATTTTCAATATTTTAGTGCTTTTGGGATTGGGCGGGATTAGATAAAAAATTGAGTGCAATTATGAAGTCAGGATCTTATAAATGAATAAATTGAATGAAATTTTAAAGAGATAACAAGAGAGTTAGAGATAAGGAGAAAGAACTGGAACAAGACAATGAGAGTTTGAGAGAGAGAAAAAGTTGGAAATAGGTGGTGAGAGTAGCGTTAAAAAAAGTGAGATTGTTATTTTTAAAGTTAAAAATCGTTACTTTTAAATTTTGGGCCTTATATGGACAAGGATTTTTAGGAAGTTCAGCATTTTAGAATTATCTATTATTTTTATTTTCATGTAATTATCATGCATTAAAATTTTTTTAATTCCTTAATTATTATAATTAGATTACATCGAGAGGTAAAGTACATATGTTCCTCCTAACTATGTGTAATGTAATTTTTAAGAGTAATGCTAAATGGACTTAAAAACTAGACTTTATAATCTCAACTATTGAATAGGTAGTAAGTCTCAATAAATGCTAGGACTCACTGTGAAATCAATGGTTATAATTATCAAGTCTGATTTTTAACTCTAATTTCTAAGTCCATCTAGCATTACTCAATTTTTAATCAATAAAATTCCCTCGTACCATTGAGGTTCACCCAAAAAAAAAAAAAATTGGTCTATTCAAAAAGATTTCAAAACATGGAACTGACCCAATGACTGAAAATTAAATTAGGGTTCCAAGATACTTTATTAATGGTTGGGCCTGCTATGTCTGACCCCATTCAAATGATTGAAGTATTTGTACATCTCGTAACAATTGTAATCTCTGTATGCGCCTTATTATCGAGTCTTCATCTATAAAACCGATTAAGTGAGACAAATTAATTAATGGATGACACGTAATGAGAAAAAGTAATATGTGTTATTCCATATTTTATGCATTTTTTAAATTTGTCAAAAATAATGCGTGAACCGTTACATGGGATATTGTCATAGTAAAGAAGTTCAATGTTATAATATGGTGTCGCATAATTTTTATTTTTGATAATTTTGGCATTTAATATATAATAAACATTATATATGTGTTATTTCATAATCATACTATATGAGTGTAATTGCTCAATGGTAAAATCCATAGGAATTGAAAATATATATAGATCATCATCAATTTTGAGATAAATAAAAATGTGTTTGATTTATTTTAATTTATGGAAGAGAGAAATACTTATTATACTTTTTTATTAAAGTGTTAACCTTTTTTTGTCCTTTAATAAATATATATGTGTAATGTATATTTGTGAGGTGGACAGCAGTTTTAAACATAAATTCTAAATTTTATTTTGACTTAATCTTTTAGAATTTTTTTTGTTAAACTAAATTATAATGAGTTTTAATTTTTGATACACACTACGTTATTGAAATTTAAAGTTTGAGGCCTTTTTTATGTGTGAGCCTAAAGCCCATGCTTTTTCCACTCTATTGTTGAGCCGGCCATGTTCTTGGCTCCGGCCTGCACTGTGAGGACACACAGAAGGGGAAAGGGTCTTTTGGGGTTTTTTTTTTTGTTTCTCTCCTCCAGAAAAAAAAAAAAAGGCTTATCACTTTGATTGTGTACACACGTGCACTTAACCTACTAAAAGTCACTTAAGTTTTTTTTTTAGTACTTCACCCAATTTGGCCAATATTTTTTATATTTATGAAATTGCTCTCCATAGTTTTTCATTATTAGATTTTATACCCCAAAATATCCATAACTTTTCTTACTTTATAATAACTTTTTATTATTTGTTGTAAAAACATCTAGAAAAGTATCTCTTTAGCTTAATAAATTATTTTTTTTAGAAAATTTCGGCAAAGTTTCTTTTGAAAATTGGGCATTCATATAATTTATGAGAACTACTTGTGAAAGTATTAAATATAATAATTATACCTAACTAATCATTTATATCATATCAATCATATACAATCTTTCTCATGATATCCACAAATAATTCATTATCGTTTAATACTGGGGTGCAAATTGAGGCTCACGAGTCCTCCCAAACCCAGGTTATAATCTAATTATCTAAAATTCTTCGTTATGAATATAATATGCATAATATCTAAAATCTTTATAAGTAAACCATTTAAAAGATCTCAATCTATATATATTCCCTCAAATTAACCAATATATAAATCATTTATAAATCCTCAATAATATATGTCATCGTACATTATTCTTTTACATACTCTAACTAAATATATAAAAATCATAACCTCTTCTGCCTCGATACTCCCACTATGCAGTCCACCAACATATACCCATAATTGAAAATGTTAAATGACAGGGGTGAGCAACCACTCGCTCAGTAGGATAATCATTTTATCAGGAATTTTCAAAGTTTTAAATATCAACATTTCACAAACCATACGAATAAGTAATGAAAACCTTGTATAATTTAGTATAGGAACAAGATAATAAGTAGAGTATTTATAAAAAAATTTCAACACATCATCATTAAAAATATACAACGTATAAATTAAAGGTTTATACATTTTAAGCCAAAACGTCATACCAAATATCATTCATGCATCGCATACGGACAATATAATTAATCACACCAATTCACGCATGAATCATCGTCGAAAAACCTTTTGGGTCTTGCACCATAAGGTCTTATTGCCCTTCTTACTTTTCAAGGGAAACGTGTAGGATACAACTTGTGATGCCACATAGGCCATTACCGAAAATCACTACCATAACAAATCTCCCTTAGAAATAGTAACTGCCTTGGCAACCCACTCAATAGGCCCTAACCTTCTACTAACCCTATGCTTGTCAATATGGAGCATATATTTTTCAAAAATTATTATTTTTTATATCCATAAATCCTTTTAAAATCACATGTCATAACCTTGACATTTTATCAAACATGTAGTAGACTCAAATTTTAAAAGTTGCATTTTCAAAGCAACATAATCATTTACAAGAGAATAAGTCATATATATTATGTACAAAATCATAGTATACTTCAAAACTCCCAAATTATAAGTTTAATCAAATACTCATAACTAACATCAAACTAGGTTTCCAAACCCATCACACAAAAATCATTTCCATTCCAAGAGAATAAGTTATATATATTATGTACAAGATCATAACATATTTCAAAATCCCCAAATCATAGGTTTAATCAAATACCCAAAACTAAAATCAAACTAGGGTTTCAAACCCATAACACTAAAATCATTTTTATGCATTTGGGTTTACAATTCATGACACACTATGTGACACCCCAAATTCAAGGGGTCCGTTAATTTTCCATCAACCCATGGAATGCCCGTGGATACCGTATAACTCGATATCGCACCGTTGTGTCCCATTTACCAGGATCCATAATTTAACGAAATCCGGGCAGAGTCTCCTTTGTACGGGAAGCTCTACCCCAAAACACAATCTGTGCAATCAACATTTACATGACCCATCCGAGGTCCAATATAATACCATAACCACACAGGGTCCATTTTATACGTAAAACTTGACCACACCGGGTCAATCATCATATTTATATCAAAATATGCAAGGTTATATTAAAACAGTCCATATATACTCTATTACAATTCCTTTACACATTACATGCCAAAATTTAATTACAAATCTACTTTTACAAAAAAAAATGGATTGGAAGCCACAAGTCGGCTTTTCTTCAACCATGTGACCCTGATTGTGAGCCGTCCATTGGTGCATGACCCACACCTGAAATGTTTCCCGTATAGGGTGAGCCAATGCCCAGTAGAATAATCCCTACAGAGGCTACTCATCACCTAAAATGCATATGCAATGTATAAATGCAACATTTCACAACAAGTATTCCCTCCAACAATAACATATAATACAATGTTGGAAAATCATGATGCCATGCCAAGTAATGAGATGAAACTCACCCATGCATGCTATCCCGAGCCCACACCGACTCCCACAACACAATGCGACACTTACGTGTAAAACAAACGTCTTTGATGAAACACATCCAAAGATCATTTTGAAATCAACCATATGTCATAAAACTAATTCATTCTTGGATGTTTCCCATCAAATGAATAATTTATATATCAAAATCATGTGCCTTTATGGGGTATCGGATTCAGGAATCGCACCTCCGGCTCCGTACGCCGTTACACTTTTCTGGAATTTCACCGCCGGTAAGTGTATGAACCAAGTGGTCGGGTTTTTCACCCGAGGGAGTGTCTAGCCCTACTTGCTATACCCGACACAAGTTTTCTTATGCATGTCACCGTGCGACTCCGTAGGACATTCCATCCCACTTTCCCGAGCCTACCATCAAGAACCAATGTTGGTGTTGATCACCCCATGCAACCCTACACCCACACTCATGCATGTAGCCCATGAATGTGATGTTAATTCCATGTCCATATTGCAATGCATGCCAAATGACAATTTTTAAATATCATTGTATACCATGACAATTAATATCATTTGCATATAATCACATAACCATTTCAAGTTCAATATATCCAAGAGCATATATCAACACTCCATCAACATGATAACACATAATACATGCTAATATTACATTTCATTCACAAGGCATAATATAAAACACAAAGCATGCCCACATGATCCCAATTTTCAAGGGATTACATAAATACTTCCATATACCAAAATCAAGCCAAGATTTTATATGGATCATTCAAACAAAATAAAAATCAGAATATATGATTTTTATATAACCAATTATCTAAACATTCAAGAAATCACAAACTAGCACTTTCTAACTACCAATTCACACTAAAATTGATCCTACCCATTTCCATAGCACCAATCATAATGGAAAAATATTAGAAATACCCAAAACAGCCCACATGAACCCTATGGACACCTTAGGTTAGAAATAGGTCCGAGTAGGAGGAACCCTACCTCTTGAAGCGTAAAGAATTTGTAGGAAGCCTCAAGAACAAGATTGAAGCCCAAAGTTTAGATTTCTCCAAAATCCTCTCTTTGAATCTTCGGTGAAAATCTTTGTTTTTGGTACCCACGCGTAGCTCTCGTCGCGTAGATCGACTTTAATTCTTGGCCCGACGAATTCCGACCGACGGAACTCCGAGAATCGGCGAAAGAAAGCTTGAAGAATTATATATTTTTTTCTTCTTTGCTCTTTGGTTTGATCCAGCCGGCCAAATGAAGAGAAAATAGATTTTGCTCACTTTTATACCTTCTAAACACTTGGCCCTCGTCGCGCCAAGTGTCGTCCTTTGTCCGGGTCCGTTTTCATCCCGAAACGATTAAATTTCGTACCGATTTAAACTCAAAATATTTTATATGAACTTTATTTAAAATATTTTTTAAATTTTCAAATTTTTATAAAAATTTCGTTTTTAGGGGTCATCGAACACCCGTCACCTCGAAAAACGTAAAAAATCTGACTATCTCAGAATTCGACGAAATTTGTCTGGGTAACTAGATTTCGTGAGACGAATCCAACGGTGAGGTCCGTTTCATCATCTGAGGTCTATAAAAATACCAGTTTTTTTTTTAACCGCACTATAATGGCAAATTACTATTTTGCCATTTTTTTTTCAGAAAAAGTTAAAATTTTTCCCGGGTTTCACATTCTTCCTCCCTTAAAAGAATTTCGTCCCCGAAATTCACATACACATGCACATACAATCACATCCATATACAACAGTCAATTAATGCTAAATGACCAGAAGAATGTACCTCCATCCTCGAACAAGAAAGGATAACTAGTACGGACAGTGTCCTCGCGCTCCCATGTCGCCTCCTCTACTCCTCGATGCTGCCACAACACCTTCACTAGCCGCACGGTCTTGCCTCGCAAAACCTGTTCCCGGCTATCCATGATGCGCACCGGTCCCTCCTCGAAAGTCCCATCAGCATCAACAACAAGCTCTCCCCAATCCACCACATGAGTCGGATGTGGGGTGTACTTCCGAAGCATAGAGACATGGAATACTGCATGAACACTCGATAGATTTGGCGGTAATGCCAACCGGTAAGCAACTGTACCCACTCTCTCAAGTACCTCGAAGGGCCCGATGTATCTCGGTGACAGCTTCCCCCGCTTACCAAACCGGACCACTCCTCTCTTAGGCATAACCTTCAAGAAGACATGATCTCCCACCTCAAACTCTAGAGGTCGCCGCCGTCTATCAGCATAACTCTTTTGCCGGCTTTGAGCCGTGAGAAGACGCTTCCGAATCAAGTCCACCTTCTCCGAGGTGTCTCTGATCAATTCCGGACCCGTAGAAGACCTCTCTCCTACCTCCGTCCAACAAACCGGAGAACGACATGGCCTCCCATATAGTGCCTCATAGGGTGCCATCTCTATGCTCGCCTGGTAACTGTTATTGTATGCAAACTCCACCAAGGATAAGTGATCTTCCCAGCTACCCTTAAGATCTAGGACGCATGCCCGTAGCATGTCCTCTAAAGTCTGGATAGTCCTCTCAGACTGACCGTCTGTCTGGGGATGAAAAGCAGTGCTCATCATTAATTGTGTCCCCATGGCTCGCTGGAAACTCTCCCAAAAATGAGCCGTAAACCTGGGATCCCGGTCCGATACAATAGATACAGGTACTCCATGCAGCCGGACAATCTCCCGTATATACAACCTGCAGAATTCCTCCAATGTGAAGGTCATCCGCACAGCCAAAAAGTGTGCCGACTTAGTAAGCCGGTCCACTATCACCCACACCGCGTCATGACCCCGCGATGTCCGTGGCAAATGGGTCACAAAATCCATCGTGATATGCTCCCACTTCCACTCAGCTACCTCCAAAGGCTGGAGTAATCCCGCTGGTCTCTGGTGTTCAGCCTTAACCTGCTGACACGTGAGACATCGACTGACAAAATCGCCAACCTGCCTCTTCATTCCACTCCAGTAATACTGGCGACGAAGATCATGATACATCTTCGTGCCCCCTGGATGAACTGCAAAACGGGAGCAATGAAACTCCCTAAGGATCTCCTCCCTCAGATCTGCCAATTGAGGAACCACAACCCTTCCTCGATATCGAAGACTACCATCTGAGTGAGTAGCCCAGCCCTCGTCACCCATACCTGCCTGTACACGGTCCCGGATGGACAATAGCTCCGTGTCCTGACTCTGGGACTCAATCACCCTGCTCAGTAGAGACGGTGTAGTCACCAAACTCCCCAAAGTACCCTGAGCCTGACCCATATAACATAGCCCGAACTGTCCCACAGTCTCGAGCATCTGCCACTCCCGGGAAGCTACACTAGCCAAAACTCTCTGTGACCTTCGGCTAAGTGCATCAGCCACCACGTTTGCCTTACCAGGATGGTAATGCAAAGTGAAGTCATAGTCCTCTAAATACTCCATCCACCGGCGTTGCCTCATGTTGAGGTCCCGCTGTGTGAAAATATACTTCAAACTCTTGTGGTCCGAAAATACTTCAAACTGCTCACCATACAGGTAGTGACGCCAAGCCTTCAAGGCAAAGACAATGGCTGCTAACTCCATGTCATGTGTGGGGTAATTCTGCTCGTGATTCTTTAGCTGTCGAGAACCATAAGCTACTACCCTCCCAGACTGCATCAAAACACATCCCAGCCCGTCCTTCGAGGCATCACAATAGACCGTGTACCTCTGTCCTCGTTCTGGAACTATCAGAATAGGAGCTGAAGTAAGCCTCTTCTTCAACTCTTGGAATGCATTCTCACAAGAATCATTCCACACAAACTTGACATCTTTCCGGGTCAACTTCGTCATAGGTGCAGCCAATCGAGAGAAATCCTCAATAAACCGCCGGTAATACCCCGCCAATCCCAAGAAACTACGTATCTCGAAGACTGACTTCGGTCTCTCCCAATTCATAACTGCCTCAACCTTCTCCGGGTCCACGGATACACCCGAAGCCGACACCACGTGTCCCAGAAATTTCACCTCAGTAAGCCAGAATTCACACTTGCTGAACTTGGCATATAACTGATAATCTCTCAATGTCTGGAGAACAATTCTCAAGTGACTCTCATGCTCCTCCTCAGACTTGGAGTAGATCAAGATGTCATCAACAAAAACCACAACAAATTGATCTAAATAGGGTTGGAACACCCTGTGCATGAGGTCCATGAATGCCGCTGGAGCATTGGTCAATCCAAATGGCATCACTGTGAACTCGAAATGCCCATACCGCGTTCTAAACGCCGTCTTAGGAATATCTTCCTCCCTAACCCTCAACTGATGGTAACCGGTTCGAAGATCTATCTTGGAATAGACCCGTGCCCCCCTCAGCTGATCAAACAAGTCATCAATCCTCGGCAAAGGGTACCTATTCTTGATAGTGACCCTATTCAACTTTCGGTAATCAATACACAACCGAAGAGTCTTATCTTTCTTCTTAGCAAACAGAACCGGAGCGCCCCAAGGTGAAGTGCTCGGTCTAATAAACCCCTTGTCCAACAATTCTTGCAATTGTACCTTGAGTTCTTGCAACTCAGTAGGCGCCATCCTGTGTGGTGTCATAGAGATGGGAGATGTATCGGGATGCAACTCTATAGTGAAGTCCACATCCCTATGTGGAGGTAATCCCGGTAGTTCATCCGGAAAAATATCCTCATAATCACACACAACCCGAGGTAGACTTAACTCCTGCCTCGCCTCGTCTTCAAGGGTCAGGCTTGCTAGCCAACCCATCAGCTGCCCGTGCCATCTGGAGTCGTATACTGCTTGGGGTAAAGCATCGTGCTTATCCCCTTGAAACATGAAACAAACCCCATCCGGTGTGTAAGCAGTGATTCGCTTTCGATCACAATCAATGACGACTCGGTGTGCCGCCAACCAATCCATCCCAAGGATCACATCGAACTCCGACATGTCCATGACCCGAAGGTCCATAGTGAGTAGAATCCCTGAGATCTCCAACTCACACCCCCGACATATCTGATCAACCCTCACCCTAGCACCTAGGGGAGAACTCACATGCAATGGCTCTTTCAAGGTCTCAACCTCTAAGCCCAAGTCATCCACACAAGATGCAGCAATAAATGAATGAGATGCACCAGAATCAAATAACACTCTAGCCCATAAGCGGGAAAGTAGAAATGTACCCTGTATCACCGACGGATCTGCCGGCCCAGTCTGTGGCATCATGGCGTAGACACGCCCCGGAGTCCCTGAAGTCCCGGCTTGTGAGCCCTGGCCTCTTCCTCGACCCATTCCTTGGCCCATCTGGCCAGCTTGCGGTGTCCCTGCACGAGAAATAGTAGGGCCTTGTGCTGCACCCTGAAACTGGTACTGGCTGCCCTGACCCGTAGTAGGGTAGTGAGGAGCATACTGCGTCTGTGGTTGCCCCACTGAAGTCTGAGATTGCGACGACCCATGACCCTGGGATCCCTGCCTCTGAGGACAATCCCTCTTCATGTGACCCGGTTGGTGGCAATGATAGCAAGTCCTCTGGCCAACCTGGTAGGAAGGTCTCTGATTTCTCCCACCTTGGGAGGATTGACTTTGGCCTTGGCCTTGATAACTGCGGCCCTGTACCTGAAATCCTTGTGGAGTAGAAGTCCTTTGCTTCTTCCTTGAGCTAGAAGAAGAGGATTGGCCTTCCTTCTTCTTGTCTTTTGCACCAGACTCCCGGATGCTCCTTGCGTCATTCACCTCTCTCTCAATGGCCAAAGCTGTGGTGACCATCAAGTCGAAGTCTTGTAGTAGAAGACCGACGATTTTACCCCGGATGGATAACTTCAGCCCATCCTCAAATTTTCTAACCTTGGCCATATCTGTGGCCACATATTGGTCAGCGAAACGTGCTAACTCAGTGAATTTAGCCACATATTCCATCACTGACATCATTCCTTGCCTCAGATCTAGGAACTCCCGGGCCTTTGCATGCCTCGCAGTGGCCGGGAAGTATTTCCCCATGAAAAGTTCCTGGAACTCTACCCATGTCATGGCCTCCAAGTTCTTGGAGTCTTTCACCCAATCCCACCATACTTGGGATTCCCCCTCCAACTGGAATGTAGCTAGAGTTATCCTGGTGGCGTCAGAGGTGATCTCCATTGCCCTCAAGATCTTGTCAACCTGCCGGAACCAATGATCAGCTACCATCGGGTCCGCCCCTCCCATAAAGATCGGCGGTTGATGTGCCTTGAACTTCTGGAGATGACTGGAGCCTCCTTGGCCCCCACTTGTACCCGTCTGTGCAATAGTAGCGGCCGTAGCACTAGCTTGTGCAATGGTAGCCGCCGCTGCACCAATAGCCTCCATGAAGGCTTGTTGGTCAAAGGCCGGTGGTGGTTGGTTGTTATTCTGCCTACCACCTCTGCCTCGGCCGCGTCCTCTTCCCCTTCCTCTATTTTCCATCTACACACATGTCAAATAGAAACAGAGCATTTACTTAGTATCCCAAGATAGAAGTCAAGTATTTAAACTTGGAGATTTTCCTCCTTGTTTCACTAGTAGTGCATGTGTCACCTACTAGTAGACATTTACACATAAAACTATACCATTCATTCCTTTTTTTTTTTTGAACCCAAGGTTATGTTTTCTAACCCTACTGTTTGTTTTTTTTTTTTTTTCATGTGCCTTTTACCATGCATATCATTCACATTATCACTTAGCAAGTAATCATGTTTCACATAACACGTTGCAAAAAACATGTAACAATTTAAGCACATAAGATGAGATGCACAATGCATGCAATGGTCTAGTCCCAATGCCCAACAAGCCCTAGGTAAATCGTATAACCTAGGCTCTGATACCAAGCTGTGACACCCCAAATTCAAGGGGTCCGTTAATTTTCCATCAACCCATGGAATGCCCGTGGATACCGTATAACTCGATATCGCACCGTTGTGTCCCATTTACCAGGATCCATAATTTAACGAAATCCGGGCAGAGTCTCCTTTGCACGGGAAGCTCTACCCCAAAACACAATCTGTGCAATCAACATTTACATGACCCATCCGAGGTCCAATATAATACCATAACCACACAGGGTCCATTTTATACGTAAAACTTGACCACACCGGGTCCAATCATCATATTTATATCAAAATATGTAAGGTTATATTAAAATAGTCCATATATACTCTATTACAATTCCTTTACACATTACATGCCAAAATTTAATTACAAATCTACTTTTACAAAAAAAAATGGATTGGAAGCCACAAGTCGGCTTTTCTTCAACCATGTGACCCTGATTGTGAGCCGTCCATTGGTGCATGACCCACACCTGAAATGTTTCCCGTATAGGGTGAGCCAATGCCCAGTAGAATAATCCCTACAGAGGCTACTCATCACCTAAAATGCATATGCAATGTATAAATGCAACATTTCACAACAAGTATTCCCTCCAACAATAACATATAATACAATGTTGGAAAATCATGATGCCATGCCAAGTAATGAGATGAAACTCACCCATGCATGCTATCCCGAGCCCACACCGACTCCCACAACACAATGCGACACTTACGTGTAAAACAAACGTCTTTGATGAAACACATCCAAAGATCATTTTGAAATCAACCATATGTCATAAAACTAATTCATTCTTGGATGTTTCCCATCAAATGAATAATTTATATATCAAAATCATGTGCTTTTATGGGGTATCGGATTCAGGAATCGCACCTCCGGCTCCGTACGCCGTTACACTTTTCTGGAATTTCACCGCCGGTAAATGTATGAACCAAGTGGTCGGATTTTTCACCCGAGGGAGTGTCTAGCCCTACTTGCTATACCCGACACAAGTTTTCTTATGCATGTCACCGTGCGACTCCGTAGGACATTCCATCCCACTTTCCCGAGCCTACCATCAAGAACCAATGTTGGTGTTGATCACCCCATGCAACCCTACACCCACACTCATGCATGTAGCCCATGAATGTGATGTTAATTCCATGTCCATATTGCAATGCATGCCAAATGACAATTTTTAAATATCATTGTATACCATGACAATTAATATCATTTGCATATAATCACATAACCATTTCATGTTCAATATATCCAAGAGCATATATCAACACTCCATCAACATGATAACACATAATACATGCTAATATTACATTTCATTCACAAGGCATAATATAAAACACAAAACATGCCCACATGATCCCAATTTTCAAGGGATTACATAAATACTTCCATATACCAAAATCAAGCCAAGATTTTATATGGATCATTCAAACAAAATAAAAATAATAATATATGATTTTTATATAACCAATTATCTAAACATTCAAGAAATCACAAACTAGCACTTTCTAACTACCAATTCACACTAAAATTGATCCTACCCATTTCCATAGCACCAATCATAATGAAAAAATATTAGAAATACCCAAAACAGCCCACATGAACCCTATGGACACCTTAGGTTAGAAATAGGTCCGAGTAGGAGGAACCCTACCTCTTGAAGCGTAAAGAATTTGTAGGAAGCCTCAAGAACAAGATTGAAGCCCAAAGTTTAGATTTCTCCAAAATCCTCTCTTTGAATCTTCGGTGAAAATCTTTGTTTTTGGTACCCACGCGTAGCTCTCGTCGCGTAGATCGACTTTAATTCTTGGCCCGACGAATTCCGACCGACGGAACTTCGAGAATCGGCGAAAGAAAGCTTGAAGAATTATATTTTTTTTTCTTTTTTGCTCTTTGGTTTGATCCATCCGGCCAAATGAAGAGCAAATATCTGATTTTTCAGATATTTGCTCACTTTTATACCTTCTAAACACTTGGCCCTCGTCGCGCTAAGTGTCGTCCTTTATCCGGGTCCGTTTTCATCCTTAAACGATTAAATTTCGTATCGATTTAAACTCAAAATATTTTATATGAACTTTATTTAAATATTTTTTAAATTTTCAAATTTTTATAAAAAATTCGTTTTTAGGGGTCATCGAACACCCGTCACCTTGAAAAACGTAAAAAATCTGACTATCTCAGAATTCGACGAAATTTGTCTGGGTAACTAGATTTCGTGAGACGAATCCAACGGTGAGGTCCGTTTCATCATCTGAGGTCTATAAAAATACCAATTGTTTTTTTAACCGCACTATAATGGCAAATTACTATTTTGCCATTTTTTTTTTCAGAAAATGTTAAAATTTTTTCCGGGTTTCACACACTCAACACTAAATCAAGGTTCATAACAAGTATTTGACCATCAAACACATAATAAGATTTAGCTAAAGCGAATACATGAGATGCATAATGTAAATACAAGAGAGAGAAAAACTGCACCTAGGAATTAAGAATTTCAAGTCAAGTTCCAAGGATTTCTAAGCAAAACTCAAGCTTTAGAGACATTCTTCTTCCATTTTCTCTTTCCCTTTTTCTATTCCTAAGGTTATAAGAGGTATTGGGTGAAAGTAGAATGAAATAATGGGAGAACTGGGGTTGAAATTGGGGTTTTAAACCTAGCAGTCCTGAAGTTTACTGTTTATGGGACAAAAAAAATGTATTTTTTTGCAAAATTACGGTTTTGCCATTAAACATCTCCAATTTAATCCCTATGACTAACCTAAGATTTTTTGATGTTCTAGATTCATTTTTAACCTAAAAATATTTAGTGTTATGATTTTTCTCAAGACCAAAGTCCATTTAAACTCGAAACTTTTAAGTTACCATTTTAACCATCCTAACCGCTATATGAGCTAAACGTCTATTCTAAGGTTTTCGGACCTCCCAAATTCAATGGTAATGTTATTTTGACCTAAAAAAATTAATATATTTACTTAGTTACCCTTATCGACCTTAAACACCTCCAAAAATTAAATTTGACTCAAAAGTCAATACGCCAGTACCTCAAACTTACCCGACTGTTCCTTTAATAACGATTCAAAGTTTCTCTCATCATTTTAATCATTTAACAAAATATTATCAAGTTAATATCATTTATAAGAAATATGAAATATGAGATCTCACAATCCACCCTCCTTAAAATAAGTTTCGTCCTCGAAACTTAGGCTCCCTCGTCTAAGTCTCAATTGTTAACCACCAACCCAACCAAGTGAACTCCATTTACCAACACAAGAATACATGTTCTAGTTTCTTTTGTGAATTCACTATCTTCACCATCACATATTTATATAGGTTGATAATCAACCAATCCACCAATCTTAAACTACTAGTATTGTGGTTAATTAAAATATTTCCAAGTCCATTCATGCCAGCACATTTATTCCCTTCAATTTCATTCTTATAATGTTGTTTGATGTCCCAGTATAATACCTCAAATTTCTCATGTTTTCCCCATCGTCACAGTTATAAGTCCTCAAATTCACTTTTTTTTAAGCTATCAAACTTTTTCTATAACCTGTGTGACTATCAAAACTAATTTCTCACCATGATTCACCACTAGGTCGTTGACATCATTGTTTACTCGTCACCTATAGTAATCATTTAATTCTCAATATTATTGTCATTCAAGGTATCATGACACTCTTGCCCCATGCTCTTATCCACCATGTTCCCATCCATACTACTGTAGAATGCACGACTCAAGACATGACATGACTCAGGACATGACCCGGCCCAAGAGATGCATGACCCTATCCACCCAACTTCATAACCACACCTACTTCATATACTTCTCATACCTGATCAAATATTATTATTAATCTTTAGAGAATTTTCACGTGCACTCAGTATTATCGTCACAATATTTTAATGTTTCAATATTACCACAAAAGAATCAAACAAGAAGTCTTGGAAAACTCTTGTTTTCATTCTTGTATAAAACATCCTCTATTTAAATCTACTACGTAGCATTAAATCCTATGACAAACATCTAGCCGTTGTGATTTGGTGAACACCAAAAGATTGTCAATAGTAATAATTTTCAAACTAGACACCTAGTTATCCAAGAAATTAATTTTTACTTTTCAATTGTACTTTTCACCTTCATCCGTGTAATCATAACCAAAAGGTTAACCCCAATAATGTAAACTTAACCAAATGTTTTCCCTGCACACTTTGATACTAATTATAATTTTTCAATTCACTTTTTGAATCCATTATAATCAGAACTAATAATCGATAAAAATTCTCATGAGTTCTCTCTCATAAGTACAAGATGCATGCAAAACCCTCGATTAATACTTTTAAAATTATCATAATATCTCCACATTTTTAACCAATTCGATCTACCCTATATCTTTCTTCAACTTTCCAATAAGATTTATCGTCAAACATTGTCTTCAAGTGTTAAGCCCTCGCCTAATGTCTATTTCAATTTAAAAGTCATTATTGTCTCCCAGGAGTTAGATGTACAATGCCGTTATCATAACAAGAAAGCGCCTCAATTAATAGCCCATAGCAAAATGTTATAGCTTTCTTACGTCCAAGATTACTACAACACATTTTACAAAACTCTTAAGTCCCCATTATTCAATCCAGTACCTTAATATTTCTTGAACTATAAAATATAACCAATATAAAGTTATATTCCTAAGGGTCCAACTAATTCTTCAATTCCATACCACTAATCACCATAACTTCAAAAATTACTCATGATCCACGAGATGATAACCATTCACCGGTTAATAGAGTAATCTTGTATTTAATTGAAACTTAATTAACAATTCACCTGTTAATATCAAAATCACCATGTGTAATTTTTTATATCGATCTACCATATTAAATCTTTTTAACATCAAAATCAACTGCAAATATTTCTTTTCAAAAATCTATGATCTTTAATACTCAACTCTAGCATATCAAACCTAATGATGAATTGAAAAGATCTATAGATAAATGTCCATATTTCTACAATATTTAACTTCCAAAGACATTAAAAGATTTCGCACCACAATAAGAGTTTATGTCGAATACTGAACATCATCATTTTTCTATTAGTTACTCAGTATAAATGATCTCAAATTTTTGAACATCTATGCTCCATAGTCTAACAATATTAAGGGCCAAAAATTTATTATACTTTGTAGGTTTCCATGGTACGGGACTTCAAAATTTTATTCCATACCCTTGATCTCCATTTTTATTTAAATTCCACGAGTACAACTTAACTATCTACCCCACACTCAACTAAGGGATTCCCAATTATCACTAGCTTTAGATGGTCTAAATGTTGTGAGCTACAAACACCACAAAATACAATCACATAAGAACCAAACTAATTCATGCTTTGCCCCCAAAGATAACACATTCTATGTACTTTAGAGAGTTATTGTCCTATAAAGCTCACACTTATTCTAATCCCTCCTACCTTTTCATGTCATTACTAATTTTCTTACTCCATATTTCTTTCCCTTAAAAGGCTTACCATGTCATTCTCAATCAATCTTCAAACAAAGTCATCTAATATAACTCATCAATTATTGCACTACGATCCTCCAATTATACTCTTTTTAAATAATTCTTACAACCCTATTGTACAAAAATTAAGTTGTCACTTAAAATTTAATTCTACACAAAGTAATACTAGCCAACTATCCATATTACTTCTAAATTACTATCGATAATCAAATACATGGTCATAAAACATCCTCTAATCCACTCAAAATTAAAATCACAATTTTTACTGACACCAATGCTTAGTTATTTTTATCATACTCCTCCTATTGATTGTATTTGAGCATTGTATTATTTTATAGTCTCTTAATCACCTTCATAGAAGATATATCTATCTCAAAGTTTTTACCATCAAACCAAAATTTCCAATCTATCTTCAATTCTTAACCTCTCTAGCATTGTACTATTTTATAGTCTCTTAGTCACCTTCGTAGAAGATATATCTATCTCAAAGTTTTTACCATCAAATCAAAATTTTCAATCTATCTTCAATTCTTAACCTCTCTATCAATTCTAATAACTTCAGCAAACAAAAATTATATAAAGGATGTCATAGTTGACCTTATCTCCAAGCAACAAAATTGAATTATCACACATGCTTGACTTCACAAAGTAAAGGAACTAAGGGTCTGGCAAAATAATGAAAATTAACATAACTTAAAAAAAGTTATAACATCATAAATCGTCATACCTTGAAGCCTTTAATTTTCATACCTTCTCAACCAAAATACATTATTACTCTCTATGACATCCAAAATTCATGATGCAAAAATAATTTCTTTGTCACAACACATGTCTTCTAACTATCTCCAATATTGGCACATTCATTTCCCTACAGCTCCCATATAAGACCTAATCCTTAAGCTCTGATACCAATCTGTCATGTCCCAAATTTCACAAAAATGTGATTAAAAACAAATTATTTTGTTTGTTCTAAAAACACATGCCAGTTTGTTGTAAGAACATCTAGAAAAATATCTCTTTAGTTTAAATAAATTATTTTTTGAAAGAAAATTTTGGCAGAGTTTCCTTTGAAAATCGGGCATCCAGATAATTGGTGAGATTTACCTGTGAAAGCATTAAACATAATAATTATACCTAACTAGTCATTCACATCATATCAATCATATACATCCCTTCTTATGATATCCACAAATAATTCATTACCGTTTAATGCTGGAGTGGAAAATGGAGGCCCACGAAGTCCTCCCAAACTTGGGTTATAATCGAATTATCCAAAATTCTTTATCATGAACATAATATGCATAATATCTAAAATCTTTATAAGTAAACCATTTAAAAGGTCTCAATCTATACATATTCTCTCAAGTTAACCAAGATATAAATCACTCATAAATCCTTAATAATATACATCATCGTACATTGTTCTTTACATACTCTAACTAAGTATATAAAAATCATAACATCTTGTGCCTCGATATTCCCACTATGCAGCCCACCCTCATATGTCCATAGCTGAAAATGTTAAATGATAAGAGTGAACAATCACACGTTCAGTAGGATATTCATTTTCTTAAGCATTTACAAAGTTTTAAATACCAAGATTTGACAAACCATATGAATAAGTAAGGAAAGTTTTCTATAATTTAGTATAGGAAGAAGATAATAAGTAGAGCATTTATGTAAATCTTCCAACATATCATCATTAGAAATATATAATGTATAAATTAAAGGTTGATACATTTTAAGTCAAACCATCATAGCAAATATTATGTATGCCTCGCATACAGACAATATAATTAAGCACACCGGTTCACGTATGAACCATACTCGAAAAACCTTTTGGGTCTTGCACCCTAAGGTCTCATCGCCCTTCTTGCTTTTCAAGGGGAACGTGTAGGGCACAACTTGTGACGCACATAGGCAATTACCAAAAATCACTACCATAACCAATCTCTCTTAGGACTAGTAGCTGCCTTGGTAACCCACTCAATAGGCTCCAACCGTCTACTAATCCTCTTCCTGTCAGTATTGAGCATACATTTTTCAAAAATTATTATTTTCTATATCAATAAATCCTTTTAAAATCACATGTTATAACCTTGACATTTTATCAAACATGTAGTAGGCTCAAATCTCAAAATTTGTATTTTCAAAGTGATGGCGTAATTATGAGGATGAATAGTATATATGCATCAAAAAAGCAAGTGTTAATCTGAGCTACAAGGCTCGTGAGGATTATGGTAAGGCTCTTGGGGAACAGGGGTAATTTGCACAGTAAAATTATAGTGGTTCACCAGCTCGAAAGCTTGGCTAATCCACTATTTAATGGAGTTTCTTCCTTATTCGATCTGTATTTCCACCCTATGTGGTTTACAAAGTGTTTTTGTTACAACTAGGGTTTTGTGTCTCGCATTGTAAGATCAGTACATTATTTATAGTCTAACTCCTAACTTTATGGGATCTCTTGCGAGATCTTCACCTTCTATCAGCAGGATCTCCCTTGATTTTGGGAGAGGATCTTGGTCCATTAAGAGTTTAGTGCCTTGATTATAGCCTTCTGTTGCCTCAAAGGTGCCTTCCGTTGATCGACTATTTCCTTCTCATTTCGCTTATAGCCTCTTCTAAGGGGAGCTTTTTGAGGGGAGCTCGAGGTCTGGATCATGAAGTTCTGGCCATTTTATCTGACCTCCGCACCTGAGCTCATACTTAGAATTTATTCTAGGCATCATTAGTTGCCCCCCGACCCTTAGTTCAAGCAAGCTTGGATAGGGGCTGAGCAACATCAAGCCAAGTTAGCCCTGCACTTGGCAACCTTGATTTGCATGTGGAAGTTATTTTTTTTTATGGTTTTTAGTAATCATTTCTTCTTCGTTTTTTGTGCAAATTTTGTTCCACACACCCCTGGCTTTAAATACTCTTGTGGTGATAAAAATCGCCCCCTTTCCCTATTCAACTTCTTTCTTTGGACTTTCTCTCTTCTCTTTCTTGCGATTTTGGCTTGTTGATTCATCGGTACACTCAGGCTTTCTCTAAAGAGTCAAATTTCCCTAGTTTGATTTGAAGGCGTCGCAAAATTCTCCCTTTTAATTTCACTTTGGGCCTTGGTTCGTTGCTTATTCTTGACAAGGTACGTTTCTCAGCTCTTGTTCATCTCTCTGTTCTAGATCCCTCGAATCTAAGGTGGTTTCTGTATTTTTGGACTTTTTGATTATGTTATTTTAGGAATTGGGGTTACTCCTTGTCTCTTCTTGAACCCTTACTCTGTAGCTAGGGTCTTTGTCATCGGTCGTTGGTGTCTTGCTCCCTTGACCCTCAGAAAATGCTTTTCAGAGGTTCCCCCTCTCTATAGGTCTTTCAAACTTCCTTTTTCTTGTCCAATTATCTCTGCTTCTTTCGAAGCCACGTGTTCTTCTATTTCTCTGATGAGGAATAAATCTGTCGAGAGGACACTGATTTGGGAGACATAGGTAAGGATGTTGATAACTTCCCTGGCGTTGATTCTGTCGATGTCGAGGACAGCACTGAAGAGCCTCCTTTGTCATCCTCCCTTGCACCCAAAAACCCTAGTTAGGGTAAAGCCAAGGTAGTTGGTGTAGGGGTTTCCAGTAGTGTAGAGGGTGTAGGGTTGTCTCTAGAATTGTAGAGCTCGTGGGTGCTAGTGAGGTCTCTCCTTCTTATTTGAAGGTTTCTAGCTGCTCATTTTGGTTTTCCTTTGGGTGTACAGCCCTAGAGCTCTGATGTATATACTTGATATGACTCCTCCATTCCTAAGAAGGTCTATTTTTTCATGGCCACCTTTGAGAACTATTTTCGATTTCCAATTCACCATTTTGTTAAGAGTGTCTTGCAACATTTTAACATTTTTCCTACCCAACTCTCTCCTAACTTCTGAGATATACTAGTTGGTCTTCTTGTTTTCTTTAAGAAGCACAAACTTAGAGTTCCCACCGTTCCTTTGCTTATGAAGTTTTTCAATGTTAAATACACTCCTTCCGATTATTTTTTGTACATTTCTAACTAGGTGAAAGCCAAGGTTATCATCTCCGATCTTCCAAGCTCCCACAAGGGTTGGAAAAAACTTCTTTCTGGGGGGCAATAGGAATACAATTCTACTGACATGACATATATTCTTCCAATTCCTTGGGCTTGGTATGCCCCTAACAATCTGGGTAAGTCCTCACCTGAGCAAGCTAGGGTCAGTTTTGACAGCTTTCTTTGCTGACCTTGCTCCGTTTGTTTTGTCTTGCTTCTCAAGTATTCGACCTGAACTTAGCGCTATGGATAGGCGGGTTTTGCTGAGCCTAGAGGACTGCAATTCAGATAGATACTCTGAGCTCATCAAGCCTCAGGTTCTTATAGCGCTTGGGTTCAGCCATCTTGAGGTAAGGATTGAGACCTCTATTCTCATTTCCATTGCTAGCGTCAAGGAGGTGGCAGGTAATACTTCCTTTGCCTATTTTTGACTTTTAGCACTACCCACCTCTCCTTTTTATATCCGATTTGTTCATTTTGAGTTTTCAAGTTCTTCTTTAATGGAGCCTTCCAAGGATGCACTTCAAGCTAAGGTTGTACTTCTGAAGAAGAGCAGGAGTGGGGGCAAACACAAGGCCGACCTTGGCTCTGGTAGAGGCCTTGTTCCCTAAGCCAAGGTGCCGAGGTTGGGGGTGTCCCCTGCTTCTCCATCTTCAACTCAGATGACACTTATTCTGCCATCAAGCTCTCTACAAGTTGTGGAGACCTCTCCTCTCCAAGGGACCCCACTAGCCTTTGGGAAGGTTCCTAAGCATGGTCCAACCTCCCCTTCTTCGACTGAGGTTGAGGGGACTTTGGAGACGATCTCTTGCGTTCAACTTGTTCCTACCTCTTCCGGGCCATCGGAGATACTTTTGCAGCTGTTTCAAATGAGCTCCAAGGCTGAGAAACGGAAATACGTCAAGGAAAAGAAAAAAGATGGTTCTTTCTTCGACAACATTGAACTCGCTGCTGGTGCCCTTGACTCCATCATTCCTACTCCTAATTTTTGGAGGGCTGCTGTTATGCCCCTTGAAACCTCCATTAGTTCAGCACTACATGGAGCTACTATTATAAGATCCCATCCCCTTTAGGTCTTATTTTCACCTTAGGCTACCATTTTATGCTAACTTTTGCCTCTGGTTACGTTTGTTCCCAGCTGACCATTCTCGTGAAGGATTTTTCAAGTCGAGTCCGAGATTTGGAGAGCTCCACCAAAGCATCGAAGACGTTCGAGCTCAAAATCATTGAACTGAATTTTGCTAATAATGACCTTCAAACCCAAGTTCGAGATTTATAGACGCAGGTGGACAAGCAAACTTTTACTATCAAAGGCTTGGAAGTGGAGCAGGAAAGGACCAAAGAGGAGCTTAGGCTCAAAAATGATGCCTAGGCCAAGGCCGCCAGAAGACCTTTGAGGCTTTAGGCTCTTATAGAAGCACAAAAAGAGAGTACAATATCTTGGTTGAGGCAAGTGACACTCTCTGAAGTGAACTTGAGGTGCAAAGTGTCGTCATCAAAGAGAAAGATGATCTAATTGCCAAGCTGAGGAATGATGTCACTACCAGATGGGCTACGGGGTGTCTTGCCTTCCAAGATTGAGCTGAAGAAGCACATCTCGGTCTGAACTTTGACTTTGAGATCCCAGCCCAAAAAGAGGCAGAGATGACAAATACAACGCGTGAGGATGATGCCTTGGTCCCTTCTGCTCCTAAGCTACCTTGTGGTGGTGCTACGACATCAATTATGCCTACCGAGGTCTTGGCTCAGGATGTTATTTCTTCTTTAGTCATTTCTGCAACTCTCCCCTCTGAAACTGCTTTTGTTCCTACGACTACGAGCTCCCTATAGTTACTTCTGTCACCCCTGCTAATATCCCTTTCTCTGATGACCTTGTGAATAGAGCTCTTGTTCTGAATTCACCAACAACTGGAGCTGAGGTCCCTGCTTCTGGTCTCCCTAGGGCTTCTCCTCTTTTACCTTCTTCAGAACCCCCAAAAACTTCTACTACTAAACATCCAGGCTCCTCTGCTGTTCCTGTTGCAGACATTTAGGTTTTTGTTTTTTTGAACTTCTGCACATACGTACCATTTTTTCTAAGTTATTGATGTAAATTCACACTACTTTTATTTGAGCTATTGTGTTGATGCTGTGTTGCTTTTCTTTTATATTCACCTTGCCCCCTTGCTTGGAGGAGCACTTCAGTTTTCCTTGAAGCAAACATAAAAATCAAGAGAGCTAAAGAACTGTTTGAACTATTGAGCTAAAGAGCTCGTTCCTGCTGGTGGGTTTGATATTTCTCAAAAACACAACCGAAGTCTCTATAGATTGTCATTTGCTTGTGAAATTGAGGTGATTATGCCAGGCATGCAGGTTGCCCCTTTTTAGTTTGAGAATAGCTGAGTCACCTTTGCTAGAACCAGTCATTAATTTTGGTGCATGTATTCCAATAAAACCTTTGTTTAGCAAAAATTTGCCTGAATAATTTGGCATTGGATGCGAAAAATCATTTGGTTAACAAGAATTCTTGAGTCTAGAGCCCTGAGGTTTAGATGGGTATCCTGATTGACATGAACAAGTTGTTTTTCATCCTGCGATGCCCTTTTAATTTATGCTTCACTTCTATCAGCATCCTTCATATCAATAGGTAGTGTAGGTCTAGCCCTACTAATGCGATAAAGTTTCTTCACGTGAGCCTCCACATGTAGCTCTTTTGAGTGGACACTGGGTGTCGAGATAATGCCTTGGGTATCAACATAACATTTCTTGTTCAAACCCGTGGCATATTTTACCATTTGGCCATTACGAAGACCTAGTTTCCTCTCTGTTTCTGTGCTAAGGTCGCCAAGAGGGTCAATTTTCACTCCAGTTTTCTTCAGCATTTGAACCCATTCTTGTAAATCATAGGGCCTTTGGGAAACACTTCAAAGGCTCAAATGGATATTATTTCTCAATAGCCTTTAAGTTTATTCTAGCAATTCTTTCTCAAATTAAGAGCAAAGGAAGGATGTGTGACTGAGCTCTAGCATATGATTGCATTAATTATGCTCAGAGGTCTTCCTGGAATGACCCTGGCTCCCAGATCTAGTAAACTCGAGATGGCAGAGTTGAGATTCGCTTCTGTCTTTATTGCACATGCCCAACCACTTTTCGAAAATGTAACAGCCCCATAATTTGGAAACTCAAGGGACTGTCGGCTTCGTTTCTCATGCATTTCTTGACTCCTTAAAACTTAGGGTTCTTGTGAAGTTTCCATAATTTCTTGGACTCTCTTCATTTTTGGAGTCTTTTCTTGAGTCTTGGAGATTTCTCATTCCTTGCCTTTCCTTTCTTCCGAGTTTCTAATGGTTGCACCCTTTTCTTCTGTATTCAAGCAACATTCTTCCATTGGGATTGATGCAAAATGGCAATCTCGTTACTTAGCTCTTTCTGTGATCACCTCTTTAGGGCTGGAAGAAATCAAAAGGCAATTTTGCTTGCCCGCAGATTTATCTCTATGAACCCCTACTCTCGACGAGCCTTGCAACCTCCTTCCTCAAGGGGAAGTTTGTTTCTTTGAAGGTGCCTTGGAGATGGGCCTTTGTCTCCCTATTCACCGTTCCCTCGGATGGGTTCTAGCTTATTATGGCTTGTGTCCTTCTTATCTTTCTCCTAGAGGATGGGCTTCCATGGTTAGCTTACTCCTCTTCTGGCACCAGCAGGTTAACGAGTTCTCCACTATTGTTGAGTTTCTTTACTTTTATGAACTTGAGGAGGATGAAGTCCCCTGCTTCAGCAACTTCCGTTGAAGATGTTTTCATGTGCGTCCTCTGGTCCTTGACCTTCCTTCCCCTTATGAGGGTGGTCTCAGCATTTTTTCTTTGCCTCTAGAAATGCTTGGAGGTCTGCCGAGGTGCGCTACACAGAGAATAGGGTTCCTCGATCTTGGGGGAGTTTTTCCTATATAGGTAAGTGTCCTAAGGATGTTTTTTTTTGGTTAAACTTTGTGATGACTTGTTCTCACCGTGCCTCTATTGTGTAGGTGCGCCTGACCTGAATCTGGTGGAGATAATGAGGGTTGAACAGGTGATCCACGTTGAGCCCATGCCATTTTCAGAGTTTGTGACATATGAGAACCTCTTTCTATTCAGTGTTGTGATGGCTGCTTTGGATTTTGCTTCCATTCCAAATTCTCCTAAACCCTATTCCTCCTCAAATGAAGACGAGGGTGTTGGTGCAATGCCAAGAAAATGAAGGAGGAACGACTCTTCCAGTAGTTCTTCTTCTCGTTTGTCTAGATCTTCCTTTAGAGAGGTTCTACTTTCTTTGTTGGGGAAAAGCTCCTGAACATGCTTTCGCAGACAGAAAAAGAGAGAGACGAGCTGATGGAGGAAAATGCTCGCCTTCGAGCAGCAAATGCAGTGTTGGAGGAGGAAGTTGTTGAACTGAAGAGGAAGCTTGGGGGGATGTAAGATTATTTGTTCTTTCTTTTTGACACTCTTTTGTACCCCATTTCATTCGATGAACAAGATCTATCTTCCACAGCTACCGGCTGTGTTTATGTAAATAAAAGCTTATCTCATGTTAATGAATTGAATATCTTCTTTACTTTAGTCTTTTGAGCTGAAGAGCTTATCTCTATTTTATGAGCTAAGGAGTGCGTAGTTTGTTTATGAGCTAAGAGCTCATCTTTTGATTATGAGCTGAAAAGCTCATTGTTTGTTTATGAGTTGAAGATCTCATCTTTTGATCATAAGCTGAAGAGCTCATTTTTTGATTTATAAGCTGAAGAGCTTATCTTTTCATTATGAGCTGAAGAGCTCATAAGTTGTTTATGAGTTGAAGAACTTATCTTTTTTTTGTGAGCTGAAGAGCTCATCTTTTGATTATGAATTATTTCAAGGAATCGAGCAGAGATGAGTCAAAACTTGCGTTTTATTAAAAATAATTTTATTACAGGAGTAGCTTATTGAAAGAACCTTTTGAGATGCTCTGCATTCCAAGAGTGAGGCAAGATTTTCCCCTCTTCTGTCTGTAACTCATAGCTTTCAAGTCTGATCATTCTTGAAATGATGTAAGGATCTTCCCAATTAGGGCCCAACTTTCCATGAGAAAGGTCATTTCTTGAAAGTAGGAGCTTTCTAAGTACTAGATCTCCAACTTTAAAACTTCTGCACTTGACCCTTAGGTCGTAGTATCTTGCTATTTTCCTCTGGTAACTTTTGAGATGATGCAGAGCTCTGTCTCTCTTTTCATCTAAGAGGTCAAGGTTCAGCAGAAGTGACTCATCATTGTGCTCGGACTCTACGAATTCAACCCTAGGGGATGGATCCCAACCTCTACAAGCGCCATTACCTTTGTTCCGAAAGCCAAAGTGAATGGAGTTTCTTGAGTTACTGATCTAGAAGTTGTTCTGTAAGCCCTTAGTACTTCTGGGATGTGCTCTACCCATTTCCTTTTCAAGGCTTCCAGCTTGGTTTTTAGGGTTGCCTTTATGGTTCGAATGGTGACCTCTGCTTATCCGTTGGATTAAGGATGAGCTGGAGCTAAAAGTAGTTTTTTATTCCTAACTTGGCACAAAATGTTTTGAACTTAGGGTTGTCGAATTATTTTCCATTGTCAGAAACGATTGCTTTGGGAATCCCAAACCTGCAAATTATTTGATTTCCACGTGAAGTTCTAAACTTTCTATTTAGTTATTGTTGTCAAAGGTTCTACTTCTGCCCATTTGGTGATCCACCCTAACGATGATGAACTTGCACTGCCCCACACTCGTAGAAAGGGGCCCAAGAACGTCTAAACCCCATTGCTGAAATGGACAAGGGCTCACTACCGATGTTAGGGGCTTTGGTGGGCAATGTGTGATATTGGCGTGTAGCTGGCAGACTTTGCACTTCTTATTCAGGTCTGTGGCATCTTTAAGCATAATGGGCCAGTAGTATCCCTGTCTTAACGCTTTTGTTGCCAGAGCCTGAGCTCCGATATGGTTACCACATACTCCTACGTGGATTTCTTTGAGTATGTAGTTAGCGTCTTCATCTCCTAAGCATTTAAGGAGGGGCACTGAAAAACCATGTTTATACAAGTTCCCCTGCAAGATAGAGAATTTGTCTGACCTGGTTCTTAGCTTTGCAACCTCCTTGGAGTCTTCTGGCAAGGTTCCATTCCGAAGATATCATGTGATAGGATCCATTCAGCTTGGTGAGGCCAAAATTAGGAGCACTTCTTCTTCCTTGGTACTCACTGATGGTTTTGCTAGGTGCTCCACTAGTATTAGCCTATCCAAGTTTTCCTGCGAAGCTATTGCCAACTTTGCCAATGCATCTACTCGTGAATTCTTAGCTCCAGGGACATGTTTGTTCTTGACTTGCACGAATTTCTTAATCAACTCTTGTACCTTTCTAAGGTAAAGGACAATTTTATCACTCTTGGCCTCATAAGACTCCTCTATCAGTTTCACCACTAGTTGGAAATCACTGCAGATCTTGAGCTGTTCTGCCTCCATTGAGAGTGCAAGGTTGAGTCTAGTAATGACAGCTTCATTGTTTGAAGCCTTAAACCCAAACCTAAAGGTATACTTGACATCTATTCCATCTGGGGAGGTCAAAATTAGGCCAGTACCACTCACTTCGAGCGTTGGTAGCTCCGTCTACTAAAAGCTTCCACGTAGGGAGTCAGGTACTAGTTGTGTTGCCTTCGCAGGTGTTTCTGTCATGAATTCTGCAATGAAATCCGCTAGAATCTATCTTTTGATTGCTGTTCTTGGCTTGTACTTGATGTCGAACTTGCTGAGTTCAATGGCCCATTTAACCAACCTCCCCGAAGATTCTAGTTTATTCAATACGTACTTCATCGACTGATTTGTTGGGACCTCAATAGTATGGGCCTGGAAATATGGCTTGAGTCTTCTAACGGTTGTAACCAAGGCTAAGACAAGCTTCTCTACTTTTGGATATCTCTCCTATGCCCCCTCAGAGCTTTGCTACAGTAGTAGACTAGTTACTGAGTCTATCTCTCTCCCTTACTAGTGCTGCGCTGGTTGAAAAATCTGAGACAACAAGGTAGAGAGTAAGTACTTCTCCTTCCAAGGGACTAACTAAAATAGGGGGTGAGCTCAAATAATTTTTCAAAGCTTTGAATGCTTCTTCACAATGGGTATCCCATTGGAATGTCTTTTTTAGGACTTAAAAGAAGGGTTGACATTCATCACTTGATTTGGACACAAAGCGACTTAGGGTAACTATTCTCCCTATTAGTCGTTGGATTTCCCTTGTGTTAGGAGCTGGCTGCATATCCATTAGTGCTTTAACCTTGTCTAGGTTGGCTTCAATTCCTCTACTGTTGACTATGAAGCCCAGAAATTTTTCCACAGATACTCCAAAAGCACATTTGGTGGGATTAAGCTTCATCTTGTATTCCCTAAGGACCTGGAACGATACTGCTGGATGCCCAATATGGAGCTTTGCTTTCAACAATTTTATCAGCATGTCATTGATGTAGACCTCCATGAATGTTCCAATTTGCCTTTGGAACATTTGGTTTTCCAGGCACTGGTAAGTAGCTCCAGCATTCTTTAGTCTAAAATGCATGACTTAGTAGCAGTACGTCCCCTGCTCAGTTATAGATAAGGTCTTCTCTTGATCATTGAGGTCCATCCTGATCTGGTTGTATCTTGATCCATAAAGTTAAGGAGCTCGTGCCCCACAGTGGCATCTACGATCAGATCAATCAAAGGCAAGAAAAAACTGTCTTTGGGGCAAGCTCGGTTGAGATCAGTAAAGTCAATGCAGAGTCACCACTTGCCATTGGTCTTCTTGACAAGCACCATGTTTGCCAGTCAGGTAGGATAGTCTACTTCCGTAATAGCTTTGGCATGGTGAAGCTTGTTGACCTTCTCATTGATTGCCTTGTGGCATTCTGGGGCAAAATTTCTTTGCTTCCAGTTAATGGGTTTGCAAGTAGGGTTCACGTTAAGCTTGTGTGTGATGACTGAGGGGTCAATGCCTTCCATGTCCTCTTGTTTCCAGGCAAATACTCCCACATTTCTTCTCAGAAACTATATTAGGAGGTCTTTAATTTCTTTATTTAGCTTAGACCCCACGTAAACAAGGTGCTCTGGCTCCTCGTCAAGCTAAATAGGCTCCAGTTCTTCTGAGGGCATAGGTCTAGTTTTCAACTCATCTCTCATGTCGAGTTCATCTAGCTAGATATTTTTAACTTTTATCTTGTTCACAGATGCCATGTTATATTCTCGCGCTACACGTTAGTCTCCTTGGACCACTTCAATTCCATTTTCTATAGGAAACTTCATAACGAGGTGATAAGCAGAGGGGATGGCCCTCATGGCATTAAGGGATGGTCTTCCAAGTAGGATGTTGTATGCAGAAGGGGCATCAACCACTAGAAATCTCAATGTAGTGATGGCTTGGCAAAGAGGGTCTCTTAGGGTGAGCACGAGTTGGATCGATCCTAGGGATAACACCTTTTCCCCAAAGAACCCTAAAAGATGAGCACTTACAGGCTCGAGTTTCTCTCTACCTATATCCATCTTGTCAAACGCAAATGCAAAAATGATATTCGTCGAGCTACCATTGTCAATCAGAACTCGATGGACAATTCTGTTGGCGATGATGACTTTTACCACCAGGGGTTCATATTGGGGATGCTGACAGGCCTCCAAGTTTGAGTCTAAGAAAGTGATGGCTATACTCAGTCATGGTGCCTTGGACACAGTGTGCACCTCTAGTGCCTCGCCAGCTCTGATTCTACGCAAGTGACCTTTCCTGGCTGAGTTAGACTCATCTCCTCCTACAAATTCCCTAGATATCACTCTGATTTCCCCTAAAGGTTGTTGATGTTGCACAGGGGCTTGCTGCTGAGGTGTCGAAGGTGGTTGAGCTCAGTTTTGATTATCATGGACAACAAAACGATGAAGCTCCCCTCGTTGGATCAAGAATTTAATCTCCTTCTTCATTTGGATGCAATCATCGATGTGGTGGCCATGATCCCTGTGGTATTCACAATACTTTGTGGGATCTCTCTTTGCTAGGTCTGTCATTCGAGGCGGCCATCTTAAGAACTTCTCATTTTGTACCTCATCCAGGATTTGGGATACTATGGAGGTGAGAGGAGTGAACTGTCGAGGTACGTTCCTTGGCTGCAGTTCTAGCTACGGAGGTCCTAAGTGATCTCTAACATTTTCCCTACTATTGGGGGAAAGTTCTCTATCTCTTCTTGGAGATCTATCTCTTTCTCTATCTTTTTTGGGACTTTGGTCTCTTTTTTTTTCTTCTTTCCCTCTTTCTTTCTACGATGAAAAGCTCCCTACCTTAGAAAGGAGGGCTTCCTCGCCATTTATGTACTTTTCTGCCTTGGCTAGCACCTCTGTCGTGCTTGCTTATGGGTTTTTTGAAATGGAGAACATCAAGTCTTTTAACTACACTCCCAAACCAGCAATGAAAGCAGTTATGGTGAATTTTTCATCTGGGATGTCCACCTTCAAGGATTCTGAGTTGAACCTTTGGACATACGATCACAAATTTTCATTAGGTCCCTGTTTCATGTTTAACAGGTGATAGCTCAGATTTTGGTAGGTCTGAGCCCCTATGAAATGGGACACGAAAGATATGGAGAGCTCCTTGAAGGAAGAAATTGAGGCCTGGGGAAGCCTGTTAAACCATGCCAAGGCTGAGCCATTCAGTGTGATAGCCAAGGCTCTACATCGCACAAGATTCTAGTATCCATGCAACTCCATCTAGTTCTTATAGGTGTTGAAGTGATCCATATGATCTTTAGTCCCATCAAAAGCCTCTATTTAGGGCATTCTGAACTTCAGAGGAAGAAAAAAATGCAACACCCTCGCGGTGAATGGGGACTCGGTCTACTACACCAAGGCATCCATCGTAACGGGGGTTTTGCCTCTCACGACTTCCTTTATGTGACTAAGCTCCTGCTGTATGTCCCTAAAGTGTTGCTCCCAGTACTATTCTTTTCTGTCCTGCTGTACAGGGCGAAAATCGTTCGTTTCGTCCACATCATTTTGGCTCTGCACTTCTTTGTCTTCACTATTCCTAGGGGGCGGCTAAGGAGCTTGGTTGTTCTTTCCCCCCTCATTAACTTCTCTAAGGGGGTCAAGGTGTTGATGTTCCCCTTGTGGGAGACCCCCCTGGGCTGATCGTGTCTGCCAAGGACCTTGCAGTAGCTTCAAGAGCTCTTCGTTATGCCGGAGCAGACTCTAATTGGCTAGGTGAAGAGCCTTCATCTCGTTATTCGTTGGGGGATCCACCAGGGGTGGATTAGCCTCGATAGTGGGAAAGAAATCTTGAAGATTCTTGTGTTGCATGCCACTAGTGGCCTCTTGTTGGTTTTGCATCCACGGAGGATTTACTTGGTTTTTGCTCATGTTGCGAGTTGAGACTATCAGTTACTAAAGGATCAATGTATTTGTAACGAGAACAATTGTTGTCATAGACGGCGCCAAACTAATGGGATAATTATGAGGATGAACAGTATATATGAATCATATAAGCAAGTGTTAATCTGAGCTACAAGGCTCATGAGGATTGTGGTAAGGCTCTTGGGGAACAGGGGTAATTTGCACAGTGAAATTATAGTAGTTCATTAGCCCGAAAGCTTGGCTAATCCATTCTTTATTGGAGTTTTTTCTTCCTTCGATCTGTATTTCCACCCTATGTGGTTTACAAAGTGTTTTTATTACAGCTAGGGTTTCTTGCCTCACATTGGAGGATCAATACATTATTTATAGTCTAACTCCTAACTTTATGGGATCTCCAGCGAGATCTTCACCTTCCACCAGTAGGATCTCCCTTGATTTTGGGAGAGGATCTTGGTCCTTTGAGAGTTTAGTGCCTTGATTATAACCTTCTGTTGCCTTAGAGGTGCCTTCTGTTGACCGGGTATTTCCTTCTCATTTCGCTTATAGCCTCCTCTGAGGGGAGCTCAAGGTCAGGATCATGAAGTTCTGGCCATTTTATTTGACCTCCGCACTTGAGCTCATACTTAGAATTTATTCTAGGTATCATCACAAAGAAACAAAATCATTTCCAAGAAAATAAGTCATATATATTATGTACAAAATCATAGCATACTTCAAAACCCTCAAATCATAAGTTTAATCAAATACTCATAACTAACATCAAACTACAGTTTCAAAGTCAGCACACAAAAATCATTTCCATTTCCAAGAGAATAAATCATATATATTACGCACAAGATAATAACATACTTCAAAACCTCCAAATCATAAGTTTAATCAAATACCCATAACTAAAATCAAACTAGGGTTTCAAACCCGTAACACTAAAATTATTTTTATGTATGTGGGTTCACAATTCATGGCATATTCAATACTAAATCAAGGTTCATAACTAGAATTTGACCATCAAACATATAGTAAGATTTAGCTAAAGAAAATACATGACATGCACAATGTAAATGCAAGAGAGAGGAAAGCCTCACCTAGCAGTCAAGAATTTCAAGCCAAGTTCCTAGGATTTCCAAGCTTTAGAGACATTATTCTTTCATTTTCTCTTTCCCTTTATCTTCTCCTAAGGTTTTAAGAGGTATTAGGTGAGAATGGAATGAAATAATGGGAGAAATGAGGTTGAAATTGAGGTTTTAAACCTATCAATCATGAAGTTTACTGTTCATGGGGCAAAAAAATATTTTTTTTTTCAAAATTACGATTTTATCACTAAACATCTCCAATTTAATCCCTATGATTATCCTAAGAATTTTCGACGTTCTGGATTTATTTTTAATATTATTTTAACCTAAAAATATTTAATTTTATGATTTATTTCAAAACCAAAGTCCATTTACACTCGAAACACTAAATGTACCATTTTACCCTTCCAAACCACTATATGAGCTAAACGTCTATTCCAAGGTTTTCGGACCTCCCAGATTCAATGGTAATGTTATTTTGACTTAAAAAAATTAATATATTTACTTAGTTACCCTTATTAACCTTAAACACCTCTAAAAATTAAATTTGACTCAAAAATCAATGTGTCGGTACCTCAAACTTACACGATCGTTCCTTTAACAACGATTCGAAATTTCTCTCATCATTTTAATCATTTAAAAAAAATGCTATCAAGTTGATATCATTTATAAGAAATATGAAATATGGGATCTCGCACTTACAGGTAAAATTACTAGGTTTTTAATCCCATCTGCTTTGATGCTTTACTCGAATAGCTATGTCTTTTAGAATGGTCCAATAGCTCGGCCAAGAAATTATCTATGTCAATAATGTCGATGAATTCAATTCTATTATCCCTTTCACATCGATGATTTTAATCTAACATTACAGATGTTCTTGATAGAAAATTTAAGTATCTATTGATTCTAATTTTTTGATGTTTGTATTGTGTAGAGATTGGCTATTCAAGACTTTTGGAGAGATTCTTCACCTGTGGTTTCCGCACCCACAAATAGTGGAAAAACTTTGATTACCAACGCTGCAGCAGTGGCAAGTTATCTAGAGGAAGGAAAATATTCTACACCACATATCTCAAGGCTTTAGCCTTTATGTAATCAGAAATGAAGTTATGGTATGTAGTCGTTTCATGACTCAAAAAATAGGGTTCAATCACTCACTTATGTGTATCTCATTTAACTCAATGGACAGGACATACTCGTGTATTTCGACGAGAATGCAAAAGCATGAGAAACCCACTAGATGTTTTTACTCTGTATTTCGAACATAGTGGTCTCACTTCGAACGGACTATTATTAGCAGCCAACTTATATGGAATTTTAATTCTAAAGCTATTGCTTACATAGCTGGATTGGATATACTCTTGAGCATGATGGAAAGGTAATGTCTATTATAGTCAAGCATCATGGTTGCCTGAATGCGATTAGTTTACTACTCAGAAATTCGTTGCCAATACCCATGGGTCATAACTTTGTTTTCATATACAGTCTATGCTTCTGGAGAAAAAGCCCCATAAATGTGGCCACAAAACCTTTGTAAATGGACAAGAGTTGTTTTTTGGTATTTTTGGTAGCGAACTACACCAGCAATTGAAGGGACAACAAATGACATTTACATGGAATAGGGACACTAAAATGAAATTTACATGATATTTATCATCTCTTGTTAGTTTGATAAAGCTCAAGTGTTTTGCCAAAAAAAAAAAACCCTACATTATGCCTACACAATTTTTTGAGCTTTTGCTTGTGGGTTTCAGATACTTTTCTTTTATTAATATTAATCTTGACAAACCTTGGTAGTGATGGTTGTTATAATGTAGAAAAAATATGTTCGAAAAAATTTTAGTCACACTTCTTTTAGTTTATCAAATTTTTAAGAACACCTCCTTTATTATAAAAAACATCACTGACACCCTTTCTAGTTTTTATTTAAACATAACTGATAGCCTTTGTCAATAAACCATCATTTATAACAAAAATAAATTATCTCAAATACCAAAATTGCCCTTACATAAACCTCAAACAATCTTTCTATACAAAATTTGAGTCGATTAAAATTTAATTTTTTATGTATTAAAAATTGAGTTGATTAAATTTTTTTTCTACATATTAAAATTTGAGTCAATTAAAATTTGAATTCAATTTTTTTTCTACGTATTAAAATTTGAGCCGATTAAAAGTCTTTTTTTTATATATATTAAAATTCGAGCTAATTTGAGCTCTAATTGAGCTATTAGCCCTGATTAAAATTTATATTTTTCTATTTATTAATATTGGATTTAAGTTGATTAATATTTATTTTTTATGTATAAAAAATCAGGCCGATTAAAATTTAATGCAAGTTGATTAAAATTTGATTTGAGTCTCGAATACAATTTTAATCTACTCAAATTTTAATACATAAAAATATAATATTTAATTGACTTAAATTTTAATACATAAAATTAATTTAAATGAAATTTTAATTGGCCCAAATTTTAATATGTGAAAAATTTAGAAATAGAGGGGATATTAGTGAAGATTTAAAAAATAGAGGGGGTGTCTTTGAAAATATGATAAACTAAAAGGGTGTGGCTAGAAATGTTTCCAAAATATTCTTTTATTGAAGTGATCTTCTAAAAACTAGACATTATGTTAGGATGAAGTATGAACATGGTTTTCATATGTATTTATGATTATTATCTTTCCTTAGGTTACAGATATCGTAAATTGCATGTGACCGATAAAATCATGGCCCCAAAAATGTTAATATAATTCATGCCTTTCCTTGTAGTTGAGAACGTCAAAGTCACCCATGTTACCTTGAGGGTATTAATTATATGAGCAATACATCAAGTAGTTTTTTTTTTTTTTGATGATATTGAATATGTTTAGATGCAGAGGTTAGTATCTAAAGTAGAGTTACCTTTCTCCTTAATGCTTTGCAAGATCAACACCAAAAGTATCGAATGGTTACTCATTGATATGAGTTGCCTCAAATTAATTGCATTTGTCACCATGAAGGATTCACAAAGAACAGAAACTGAGTGCTACTTTTTGGTATTCACTTTTCATTATGTTTTATGTGGTTGCTTTCTTGTATATGTTGCCCCATATCTTTATTTTTTTGTGCACCTTACTGCAAATCTGATTTGTGAGTTGAAATGATCAAAACCTTGTTCAAATTCCAACATATTTACTTGAAAAATGGTTTTTTTTTTTTGGAGGAGGGGGAGGGGACTTGAACCCTTGATCTCAAGAAGGAAATGTCTTTACAAGATAAGGAGTACTATTGGACCAAAGACCCGTTGATGAATAAATGGTAGTACATGTTTGGACCAAAGACCCGTTGGTAAATAATGTCTTGTTTATGTGCTAAAATTTACAACAAAAATTTTCCCTTTTCACTTGATACAACACTACATCATTTGTAAGAATATGAGGATTAAATTACCAATTGAAATTTGTTTCAAGTCCATCTATTGAAATATTAATCATCTCTCTCTCTCTCTCTCTGTGTCTGCGTGTGTCATTCATCTGATTTGTTTGGGAAGCGTAGAATCAGCTACTACTTCAACCAGCTTGTCAAAGTTGAGGTATATAACAGATCATTGGCATTATTAGAGGTTTTTTTCTTTTACCAACACAAATTGGGTTTTCTCTGTTTTCAATTCGGCCTCACATCTAATAAATTTGTTTTGAGATTTGCTTTGAACCCAGCACCACTTCTTATGTACACAGGTAAAACCAATTTTGTAATTTCAATTCAATTTCAGGTCATTTAAGTTTGAATTAATTGATTGAATATGAAATTTTTTGTCAAATGTATAATTTGAAAGAAATGTTTGACATCTGCAGGCAAGTGCGAAAGAGATGCCCAAAGTGCAGGCAACTTATTAAGTAATAATTCTGGTCTAAATAGCCAATGCCATGAAGGGGTTTTTTCAGACTTTGATTAATAGATATTGTTACATTTTTCTTTTGGTGGTTGTTTTTTTCATAGTAATGGAAGATCTTGCATAGTAAACATGGTTTCGTCGAATACTATACATCTCCTGTTTCCACAAGGTCGAGGCAAGGAAGGCAACTGCAGCCTCAAAGGGACAAGAAGCATAGCTTTAAAGTCTGGCCGAAATGAGTCGTTATAATTTGCGAAATCGGATTGTACTGTGTGTTAAAGTTTGATGTTAAATTCAAGCATGTTAGTGTGTAAAAAGAAGGACTGAAGCATGTTTTCATACAAGTAATCCATGTGCAATTGTATTTCTTCAATTATTGAAGCTAAAGTTAGTGGACTACGTAATGAACCATTAAACAAATTGAATTTTTGTGAGGAATTTTACTTCCCAAGGCAAGTCCTTTTCTTTAGAACAACGAAGGACTTGACACAGGTGATTTAATTTAATTTGTACAACTTAGCATGTTATTAATCGAATAATTTCACAGTTTTAATAAGAGAGATATTTTACACCTAAGAATTTTTATTGATTTAACCTGTAAAAAAATCAAAAAAAATAAAAAATACAACTCAACATAATTTACATACAATACACGTGTGCATCAACTAGTATGTATATATAAACATAATTAACTCTATATGTGTCATATACAAACCTTAAATAAAAAAATCATTGATATTAATAAAAAAATACGTTCAATAAAATAAAATAAACTTGAAATAAAAACTAACTTGAATATTACTGAGAGATTTATACTAGATAATCAACTTGAGTATATTTTTGTATAAGTTGTGATATAGGATACAAAAAAAAACTCTAAAGTTTCGTTTGGTTGTTGTATCAGTAAAAGAGAAATTTTATTAGATAATATAGTTTAATATTGTATAGATGGACAAAATACGTAACTAAATAGAGTACTAAAATATTACACATTTCAATCATGTGTTTGGCAATGCAAGGCCTAAGATCCCTGAGCACCATCGATCAAGAGAGCTACTCACCCGATGAAACAAAAAAAAAAAAAAAACCTCACCCACAAGTAGTAGAATGTCTCCTACTCCTCCCGCGCCGCCCTAGAAAACCCAAATTATTACATCGCCAATAATAACCCAAAACCCTATCAAATCTATACTCAAAACAAAGATGAAAAAAATTCAATGAAATAGAAGGTTATTGGGATTTAAAATATACAGTGGTTAAAATCTAACCTCAATTTTTGATTGATTTGTGTTGAAGAAGACAAAGAGAGAAAAGGCTGAGCAGATAAGTCGTAGTGGGAGTGAAAGATGTGCGCATATGAGTGAGATAAACATGTGGGTTACCATGTTTTGGGGATAAAAAGTTAATTTGTAATATAATACATCCCACTTGTATTATAATACCACTTCTCATGGTGATATTAAATTAGACCTATTAGTACAAATATAGTGTATTAAAAATATACAGTTGGTATCTGGGGCGGAGCTAAAAATTTTGCTCAGGGTGGACATTTTAATTATGCACTCTAATTTTTTTCCTTTTAACCAATCACACTATGTAATATATTTATATTTGTTATATTATATTTGATATATAAAGTCCATTTAACATAAAAAATTAAAAAAAAATGTATACTGCCAGGGGCGGAACCATGAATATTTATAATAGAGGCAAAATATAACTGGTATAAAAAAATATTAAGTCGAAATTAATACAAAAAAATTCAGTTCAAAAATAAAAACTCACAATAGTAAATTCAATTTTTATTTAGCCGAAACAAAATCTTAATAAAAAAACACAAAATAATTTTTTTAGTACATTTTAAACTAATTATATATTTCAATAAAATATAAATTTTTTAAAATCTCTAAAATTTTGTATATGAATTAAATATAAATTAATTCTCGTATTTTATTAAGTTATTGACTACCATTACTAAAAAAATGGTAAATGAAAACTAAAAATTATTTTTAAAAAGTAACGAACATTGTGTTAGATAAAAAAAATATTGTATTTTCGTCAATATACAAAGAAAATATTGACTCAATCCAAAACTAACATATTTATTTTAGAGGGTTACTGGTCCACTAATTTATTAAAAAAAAAAAAGACTAGAATCATTATTAAAATTTCCAAAAATTTAGGAGGTAAATATAATGTATAAAATAATTTTATAAGTTGGTGCAAGGAAGGACAAAAAAACTCAAGGAATGAGTTTCTCATGTGTTGAGCTTTTCTCTGTTTTTTCTCTTATTCTTGTGGCTAGGTAATGGGCAATGGGCTGCTGGGAGTGAGTGATACAGAGAAAAAAAAAAATAAATAAGATAGGTTTTAGTTAAGTGGGCCAAAAATTTTGTTTTTTAATGATGGTGGCCCAAAACTTTTGTTTTTAATGTTAGGTCAAAAATTTTGTTTTTAATGTTAGGGTAAAATTTTTATTTTTTTAATAGATTTGGATGGATTGTGATAGGTCAAATATTTGATTTTTTAATAAATTTGAATAGGTAATAGTTAGTTCATTTTTTTTTGGTTTTAAATGGACTTAATTGTTTAATTATTTTGGATAAATAATATAAGCCTAATATAAATGAGGGGGTCAATGGGTGATCATGAAGGCCCATGGCCTAGGTTGGCGACCTCCATTGCACTTAGGAGGGGCGCCCGCCTAAGGTCTACCCAAGTGGTGGAGCCTATATCATAATTTGTACTAGTGGGGGCTTGTGTTCGCGCGGCCCCTAAGGGGAAAATAATAATAATAATAAAAAAAAATATATATATATATATATATATAAATGAGAGGGCACACATAATATATATGTATAAATATATAATATATATATCTAACTAATAAAAAAAAATTGAGGGGGGGCACGTGCCCACCCTGACCCCTACCTCCCTCCGCCTATGGTTGGTATACGCATTTAAAATAATATTATACAATAAACATAGAAAAATATAACTAACAAATGCAGTATAAAACACGATTAAACAAATTTTAATTCAATACAACGATTTACCCCCCATAATAAGGCAACCAAACGAACCCTAAAGGTAAAAATTGATGAGTTTAGTCATTAGTGGAGTGGGTATAAAATAAAATGAGCTTAGTTACAAGTGGGGTGAGTATAAAAAGAGTGAACTTAGTAGTTTTATAATTCAAAGTTTAATGGGTTGATAAAGAAGATTTGTGGGGTAGAACTAGGCTCAACCAAATATATGTGGTTATTATCTACAACATAAAAAAACTAGGAAAATCTAACATTGAATTTAAACGCGAAATAATCAAGCACTGAACTCAAACACGTACTAAATTGAAAACCTAAACTCGCCCTATATCACGTATCTGAAGACACTATACATAGTTCTTAAACACAAACTAACGATGAATATAAACATTCATTAAGTTAAAAATCATTTGGTAATTTTTAATGTCACGACTTTAGTGAAATAAAAAGGGTCACAAATATGATGCCACAAATATCACACCCAATCCTCCCTTCATGTACCAATTTATCAACTACCGCAACTCCAAGCTATATAAATGTCCTTAATTTAATCTATTCCAAATTTTCAACATCATCAAACACCACTACATTAAAAGAACCAACTTGACATTTGACTCATCAACCCATATATCATTCTTATTGTTCTGTCATATCTAAGGATAAATTAATTTGGCAAGAGACTGACTTTGGGCTTTTTATGACAAGGAGTGTGTTAGACAGTAATTAAAACACAAATGCAGAAGTAGATAGAATTTCAAGACGTATGAAAATAATACGTGCCTGAAGGCACTGTATAACACAAAAAATAAAAATCGAGCGCTAGTTGTGTAATATAAATATTTAAAATATTTTTTTTCTTTAATGACATAACTTGGAATTATTTTGTGAAAAAAAAAGACATAACTTAGAATCAATATGAGCTATGGAAAAATTTCAATCTGTGTACATAGTGTATACATATCAAAAATTATATTTGCCATTACATCACAATCACGTCCAGACATAACTATTTTGGCAACACAACTAAATTGAGAACTTTCAAATTTGTCGATAAACGAATGATATTATAATAAATTCTTCCAGGTAATTTAGATATGTTAAAATTCATAAGACTAGCACTTGGTAATAATTGCTAACACCAATTTGAATCATTACGCAAACATTGTTGTAAAACTCATGAACAAATATTGGTACTGCTTTAGTTGGGCACTTTAGAGGAACATACTACCAATATAAACTCCAAGATGACTAGTTGAGGAGGCCTAATCAATGTTCTCAAGGTGATATGATTTGCATATAGAGTAGATCACTGTCTGGATGATGCGGCCAAAGAGAATCAGTAGGGACAACCACCACCTGCAAAGATCAACATAAACTCCCATAAGCTTGTCTCCATACCAAAACACAAATAGGAAATGAAATGCAGACTAAATTTCCATAAAACAAAGCAAAAGGAAAATGAGAATAGAAACCCTGGGCAACTGTTTGAAAATAAATTAGGTCTAAATAGTATTACTCATTAAAAAAAAAACCTGGGGAAGAGCAGTGGCAGAGGAAAAAACACAGGATAAAATATGCACTGGTTGACTTTAAAAAGTCAGCTTGCTGGGAGAAAAACATAATTTAAAAAGGGGCTTTAGAGCTGCTACAAACGGGAGAGGAAAAACCCATAAAAATTATTGCTGAAAAACAGAGAAGAAAAATTGAGAGTTCCAGCCAAGAAAAAAAGGAGAAGCTGCACATGTTGCCAAAGGAGTTGTAATTCCATTCGTTGGTTTTAAGGGCTGGTTTTGTGTGTACACTACTGAAAAATTCTGGTAAGTTGTCCCTTTAAACAACAATAACCAAATTTCAACTAATACTTCAATTGACAATAAATTTCATAAAACTCACCATCCATAAACTACTACAGAATTTTAATTAAAATTCAGCAATTATTACCCATTAACCAAATTTCATGATTAAAAATAGGAACCAACTAAAGTCAAGCAAATCAAACTCAACTGAACAACAGTATAGAACTCTGATAAAGACAATTCAAACTCATGAATTATCACCCACGAAACAACATAACCACAAAACTCTTAGATTTATTTTTTCCTTTATTTTTCTTTCCTTTTTTGGTAACCAAACAACACCAAACGAAAAAAGGGGATACAGTTATTTACCATTGAGATTGAGAGTTTCAGATGCAACACCACCCCAAACCATAGCACCAAGACGGCCATTACCAATGGGAAGAGCATCGGTCCAGTGCCTTGCAGGTTCATTAAACCTTACCTTGAGTGGCCTCGTAGTCTCTGATGCTACCAAGCTTTATGGTCCAGTGCTCTGTTTCAAACCAGAACCCAGTCACCATCTTCCATTGAAACCCAAAGAAAAGATAACTAACTGAGCTAATAGAAACAGCAAGCTCTCAAGTCTTCCTTTTTCTTTCCAAAATCTTTGAATGTCACTGGGTTTTGCTCATATACCAACCAAAATCCCCATCTGGATTTTGCTCATATACCAGCATATGAATTGGGTCTTTCTTCTTTTACAGTTTGCTCATATACCAGTATATGGGTTTCCCCCAACCTGGGTACTGATATGGGTCTCTCTAATCCAAAGAAAATCTCAACGACCCACAAAGAAGAGAGAAGAGAGCTGTTGGGGCTGGGCGCTTGAGGGGAGGGAGAAACAGAAAGAGGGGAGGAGAGGGGATGGTGAGAGGGATGGGGGGAGTGTGTTTACGCAGGGAGCCGCTGCCTGTCGGCATGAATTTGGGTTTGAGATTGAAAGAGAAGAGATTGAGAGAGAGAGAGCCGTTGGGTTGGGTTGGGTTGGATGAGATAGTTTTGAGGGGAAAAAATATATGGGGTATACGATTCAAATAGGGTTAATCTTATTTTGCACCCCGAAAAATTGTTTGAATCTCAATTTACACCCTCAAAGATAAAAAATTTCAATTTACACCCTTAAAGATAGAAATTTGTTTCAATGTGCACCCCCAAAGATCAAAAATCTCAATTTGTGCCCTCAAAGATAGAAATTTGTATCAATGTGCATCCCCAAAGATAAAAAATCTCAATTTGCACCTTCAAAAATAGAAATTTGTATCAATGTGCACCTAAAATTAAATTAATAAATTATACCTTGATCCCCTCATGTTTGTCACTTAATCATTTGAACTCCTTCACATTTAGAATATTCCCCTTACATCTCATGACGTTTATGCATGTGTAACACATAACCACTTTTCGTTGATATATATTAATATAATCGTTAAAAAATATGATTTTATCCTAATATAAAATTATAATTTTATATTACCTTTTATTTTGTGGATTCGATATACTCTAAAGTTAAAAATCAAGCTTACCATTTGAATGTCTAATAAAATGTAGATATTTATATAAAAGGTAATATAAAAAATATTATATAAATATTTATATTTTATTAGACATTCAAATGGTAAACTAGATTTTGAACTTTATAGTATATTGAACCTATAAAATAAAGGGTAATATGAAATTATAATTTTTTATTAGGATAAAATTATATTTTTTAATGGTTATATTAATAAATATCAATGAAAATGGGTTACGTGTTATACGTGCACAAATGTCATAAGATGTAGGAGTAATATTCTAAATGTGAAGAGGTCTAAATGATTAACTGACAAATATGAGGGGATTTAGGTATAATTTATCAATTTAATTTTAGGTGCACATTGATACAAATTTCTATCTTTGAGGGTGCAAATTGAGATTTTTTATCTTTGGGGTACACATTGATATAAATTTCTATATTTGAGGGTGCAAATTGAGATTTTTGATCTTTGGGGGTGCACATTGATACAAATTTCTATCTTTGAGGGTATAAATTAAAATTTTTGATCTTTGAGGGTATAAATTGAGATTCGAACAATTTTTCGGGGTACAAAATGAGATTAACCCATTCAAATAACTTTCTATTTTATTATATATATATATAGACACACACACACACGTATAATACTACAAAATTACCTACGAAGCCTAGTTTCTATTTTGATACATTGTATTAATACACTTTAAATTTGTATAATTCTTAAACAGTAATACTAGAATGACTAAATTTTGAAACCAAATTTAGAGGTCAAATGACTTGGACTTTTTTGATTGTTGTGATGTCATTTGAGTCCCAATAAAAATTTTAAATAATCAACTGCCATGTTATTTGGGCTCTAAATTTTGTCCCAAAATTTAATCAGTGTAGTATTATTCATTCTTAAACCCTAGTTTCTATTAATCTTATACTTTTTTGATACACAATATTGATACACTTTAATTTCATAAACCCTTTAAAGTATATCAAAACAATATAAGAGTAATAGAAATTAGATTTTATACTGTGACTTCATAGTATTATATATATATATATATATATATATATATATATATAATAAAATTGAGCTGAGTTTGAATTTTGAAAAGAAAGAGAAATTTAGATCGTTTTGAGATAAAAAATAAACATATCCAATAAACAATGAAATTCCAACATAAAAGACGGTTCACATCCGCTCATAAATACTGATGAAATAATCTATAGTAAGTACTAAATTTTAATTTATCGCCGAATAGCATTTCTTGACTCACGCCTCTCTCTCTCACTTGTGCCTATCTCTCCCAATCTCTCACGCCTCCATACTTGCTTTCCAAACTAATCCCCAAAATTTCTCTCATGAAATCCATCTCAATATCCCCCTCTGTCAAATATCTCTCTCACGCCCAACTCTCTCTCACGCCTCTCTCTATCGCTGCCCTCTTCTACGAAGCAACACCACTGCCACGACCACTGCCGACAACAACTAGCACTTGCCCAACTTGCTGATTTGGGACTCTTCAATATACGAGCAGTCCAAGTAAGTAATACTGTGAAAACGATTCACAATATGATATGTTCGAACAGATGAAGCATTAGTGGGTGAATATGATCTGACTTGAGCAAATATGTATTGTATGTTAGGGAATTTGTAGTTTTTGTCTTAATATGATGCTTTTCGTATTTTTACAGGGAAGATTATGGGCAAGTCGATTTCGCGGCCTTGGAAAAGCTTGAGAACCTGAACACCATGTCGTTTCGGTTCGTACGATGAATTTGTTCCACAAGATTAGGGAAGTTGTGGCCGCTTTGGAGTGCCCTAATTAATTTACTCTTAAAGATTTGATAAAGCCTGACTTGGACTGGATTAAGTTGTTCCTCAGTGCGATACTCAATTTTTGTCTCCACAGGTACTTTTTTTATTGTGTTTATATGTTATTTTGGTAGTTTTGTTTTTATGCTTTGGTTGGTTGTCAAGAAAATGATGCTAGAAGAATACAAATTATGCTATATTAGTGTGACAGATTTGTTTTCTTAGTTTAGTGGGTTTTGTTTTTGTTTTCAATTCCTATAATGGCTTTAAAAACGTTTTTATGTTGATTTGGAAAGTGTAGGATAATCTACATTTTATGCATATTCACGCATTTGAAAAATCTAATTTGTATTTTTGATTTTTCTATGGGTCAGCATAGTCCACTAATTTTGTGAAAAAATTGGTTGAAAGAATTTGAAAATTTTTTGAACAACAGAACAAAAAGTTAAAGGGTCATTGATAAATTCTAAAGCCTGCCATAATATCTGCATCTATAGCTTAATTCTTTTGAAACCAAATTTCGTTACATTTGACTTAAGATAACCATCTCTAATTTGACTTGAGCGAATGTGTTGTATGCTAGGGGATTTTGTGACCATGGTTCCATATTGTTCAAATTGATATACAAGAATGGTTGAGTTGGTTATCATTGATATTTGTGTACATTGTTATTCAAACTCATTCAGCAGTGAACCTATTTGACAAAATGCCTAACCGAGCACAAGTAATTGGTGTGTTAGGATTCTGCTGGAAAATTGCCACTTGTATGTTTTTTCGTTTAAGACAGTGACTTAGAACTAGGTATAAACCAAGTATCTCTTATCATTTGTTGATCTGTTTGAATTGATATACAAGAATGGTTGAGTTGGTTATCATTGATATGAGTGAGGTGTTGATTATCACAATACACCAAACCCATCAAATGAAAGAAGCAACCCATCAAATGAAAGAATGGTTGAGTTTGTAATCATTGATATTTGATTGTATTTTGCTTCTGTTTTCTCCTATGGCTCGAATTCACAATATGATTCGGGGTTCATTAGGACCACCCACTAATGCATACTAGGTGATTGATAGAACACCAAAGAGAAGAAAAATAGCCATTGGCTCACTCGTTGAATCTAGAAACTAGCGCCTCTCTCTCCAATCTCTATCCTCCCTCTTTATGAAGGGTGTTGGAGCTTTTTTTGCTGTTTCTAAGTCGTAATAGTATTGTATACCCACATTCGCTAATACACACACACACATAGTGCTTTTAGGTGTAATTAGAGGATTTTATCCAACCCTTCTTATTGAAATTTGTACCTGTACATTCATTTTTGGTGTTTTTCTTTCTATGTTATTGTGTTTCTGCTCGAATTCTGAAAACCATGTTTTTTGTGTTTAGTGAAAGACTTTAATCTAGCCTCAGTTGAATGTTGCAATTTATTCTGCTACTTAAATAAAAAGTGATGCTTTTCAGTTGGGTGTAATGGAGAATAATATTTTAAGTAGACTTTTGAGCTTTTCCTCTTGACTTCTTTGAACAAAAGGGTTGAAATTTCTGAAGAAAATTTGATGCTTATGTTGATTGAATTGAAGTTAAATTTTGGACACTCATACAGTACACACCTTGCACTTCCAGACTGTTTTTACTTTCTCATTGTGTATCTAAATATAGAGGGATACTATCACAAAGTGTTCTTCTCTTCAATTGTTTATGATTGTGCATTAAAATTGTTGAGAGCATGTACCAAGTCTTCATTTTAATGACATTGTGAAAAAACTGTCGTGGCAAAAAACTGCCAAATTGTCCACCAGTTTTCCCTTTCACTTCTTGATGCTTTGAGTTATTGTTAGAAGACACCAGTAATGCATAAAGCTTTTACAGAAATTGATTATAAATGGTGGTTTCCTAATGCTTCCTAGCCCACCCTCCCACACAACCGAAAAGAAAAGGCCACCACCAATGGAAGAATCTATTATTTGCTCTTTCCTCTATCAATCAATTGTAAGTCGTGGTGATGGGCCGGGGCTATCCCACATTGGATAGTCTTAGGGTGTGTGTGTGTGGGTTATATAAAGGCTGCCTCATTTCAGCAGACTTATGAGATTTTAAGTCAATCAGACGTGGTAGGTCAAAATTTACGTACTTATTTTTGTTACAATTCTTCCACAGATCGACGTCAGTATAATCTCTCAACGACAGATGAAATTGCGGTTATGTTACCGGTGATGTAACTGAATTAAGTGGAATGAGAGATATCGTTTTACATATGAGAGAGAATAATGCGTTAATGCAAATTAATGAATGCCACCCTGCATATTTACCTCTACATTATGTATTACTGTTTCTTTATGGTGAGCTTGGATGGGAACCTGAATTGAGATAGTGGGACAAATCTCATGGTGGACCTTCAACCAATCGATTGACTCAGTTGCAATTTTATAGTTATTGCATGTTTCAACGCGATACTAAGTATTCAACAATTTTGAGAGTGGAAAAATTATTTAAGGAGTTCATAGTAGATGCTTGGGCCTCTACTAAACATAATCGATTGACATATTATAAGCTTTAATCAAGCAAAGCTTCGTGCAGAACTTTACCAGGGACTTACCGATGTTTGTGCAAATGAATCGAGACCCGATCAAATTGGTCAATGAATGAATTTTAGATCTTCATTCACTGGTAGTGCTAGACATATGTTTGAAATCTATGAAGATTCGATGGTTATCACACGTTACAACCAACACCCAGACATTTTTCTCACCATGACTACAAATCCTAATTGGCTAGAAATTTCTTCAACTTTGTTAGAACATCAACAACCTGTTGATCGTCCAGATTTAGTTGCCCATGTTTTTGAGTTAAAGAGGAGGTTTTTGATGAAGATGACAGAGACGAAAAATATATTTGGTAAAAATGTGGCACATGTTTTCATGATCGAATTGTAAGATTTTGTATTATTTTTTAATAGATATATAAATAATGCATTAAGAATGTTCATAAAATAATAAAAATGGTCTTGAAAACTTAGAAGTGTAATTCGTAAAATAATCTCAAGGTTTAAGTTGGCACGTAATGACTTTTTGGTCAAACATAGAGTTGCAGGCATGAAAGCTTTAGAAAGGTAGTTAAATAATCATTCTAAAAGTTTATAGGTTAAAAGAACATCGCTACTAAATCCGAGAGCAGCGAAAAAAAAAAAAGTTGGGTTAGATATTTAGTTGATATTGCGATCTAAAAGGGTAAAAATTGTAAATTGGCATTTTGGGTATACTTTGGCTTGGATTTTATAGAACTCATAAAAATAAATATTTTTAGCCTAAAATAACATTAAAAATAGATTCGGAACATTGAAAAATCTTAGGGTAGTCATACGAAAAACAAGAAGGGTGATGAGACCCTAGGGTGCAAGACCCAAAAAGTTTCCTGAGGATGGTTTATGCGTGAACCAGTATGATTGATTATTTTGTCCGTATGCGTGGCATGCATGATATTTTTTATGATAGTTTGACTTAAAATGTATAAACCTTTAATTTGTACATTGTATATTTCTAATGATGATGTGTTGAGAGATTTTTATAAATGTTCTACTTATTACCTTGTTCATATACTAAATTATATAAAGTTTTCATTACTTATTCGTATGGTTTATGAAATGTTAGTATTTAAAACTTTGTAAATGCTTAATAAAAGACTTATCCTATTGAGCATGTGGTTATTCACCCCTATTATTTAACATTTTCAGTTATGGGCATATGTTGGTGGGTTACGTAGTGAGAGTATCGAGGCAGAAGATAGTTGTTATGATTTTTATATATTTAGTTAGAGTATGTAAAGAACAATGTATGATGACGTATATGATTGAGGATTTGTAAGTGATTTATATCTTGGTTAATTTGAGGGAATATGTATAGATTGAGACCGTTTAAATGGTTTACTCATAAAAATTTTAGATATTTTGCATATTATGTTCATGACGAAATTTTTTTGATAATTAGATTATAACCTATGTTTGAGAGAATTTTATGGGCCTCTATTTGCCACCCCAGTATTGAACGGTAATGACTTATTTGTTGATATAATGAGAAGGGATGTATATGATTGATATGATGTAAATGACTGGTTAAGTATAATTATTATGTTTAATGCTTTCACAGGTAGCTCTCACCAATTATCCAGATGCCCTATTTTCAAAGGAAACTTTGTTAAAATTTTTCCAAAAAAGAATGATTTATTTGAATTAAAGAGATACTTTTCTAGATGTTTTTACAACAAATCGGCATATATTTTTGGAATAAATAAAGTAATTTTTTTTAATCATACTTTTGTGAAATTTGGGCGTGACAGAAACTACATAACAAATGAGAAAATGCCCAAAAGTGATGGGACCTAATAAAAATGACAGATCAGGTCATTAAAGAACGGTTGAATAGATTAATAATTATTTTTAACAATAACTTAAATAAAAATGAATTATTTTACACATAATTCATTATTTAATTTAGTTAAAAATTTAATTTAATTTTTTAAATAAAAAGTAATGTTTAAATATGTACACATGCAACATACTACGTGCGTGCTAGTTCATATCTAGATAAATGTGTGCGCATATAAATTATCTTACTAGAGTAGTTCTTAAACGGCCACTACAAATGATCATAGTAGAGTAAGGAATAATATATAAATTATCATATTTTAAGAGCAAAATTAAGAAAATTATGTTCAGGGATTTTTTTTTTTGAAAATTATTTTTACATGGTAAAAACATGTGTGGTTCTTCATCGCAACTCTTATATTTCAATGAACCAGTTTTAGTGTTTCAGAATTACAAAATTCAAGGTGCTGTCAAGTTAATTTTTATTTAGCTCGAATGCTCAAAGCAATATGCTACCCAAATGGTGATTTTCTTTTAGCACGTGAGCAAGATCCATATGGTCATTTTTCTTTTCCTTGGATAAAAATTTTCAAGTAATGCATTTATAAAAGATGATAAAACATTCATAGTGGGATGAACTCCCACAGAGGGGGTCATAAGAAGGCACAATAAAACACCACCTTGTGTTGTGTTGGACAATGATCCACCCTTTGACCTCTTAAGTTAGCAAAATTTTGCAAAGATTAAGAGTGATCAATTAAGCTAGGCCCAAATTTTCGTAGGCATTGAATCGATTTCAAAGAGCTTCTATAGAAAGGGCTAAGGTTGCTATGTTGTGCTATGTTCGTAAAGTCCGAGCCTCTCTCAATCCCACCTTGGGACGATTGAACAAAAGTGTTGTGATTGTGAATGATAAACTTCTCAGGAGGGGAAATAAACTCATGTTGCCCTTGGTTTCTTTCATCCTTTACTTTTGTCAACCTCAAGAAGGCAAACACTTACATTACTAGAAAGTTCAAAGGTTTTTATAAAATTATTTTACAGAAAACGAGTAAACTAAGGAGCCATGGAGGATAGTTGTTCATCCAAACAACTCTCTCAGCCACTTTGAATGACTACATGGTTCAGCCCATTGCAATCATGACTATCAAAAACAAACTTCCATCTGTATCAATTTGTGGCATAACTAATCAGCATCAAAACTGAAAATTCATATATCAGACATTACTCAAGGAAAGGGCTATTTAGTGCACTTAGGGTATCATTTAACTTGTGATCATATACTGCACAGAGAGAGAGAGAGAGCCCAAGTGAACATATTTTCCAAGTCTTAAAGTTTCTGCTACTTTATCTTGTTATGCTTCGTCGTCTTCATCTTCACCTTCACCTTCACCTTCGCCTTCATCTACTTCTGTAAAGTTGTAAGACAAAAAGAAGTGATGGCTTACATACAATTTAGAAATGCAAATAGTTAAAGAAATAACCGTTGGGAAAAGTAGCATAATTTCATAAATATTAATTCCCGAATCAATTATCAAAACATAAAATAACAAAAATACAAACCAAATATATGATACTATAGCAAGTGATTATAAAAGTATGAATAGACAACAATAAATTAGAAAGCCATGATATGTGATATGTGAGAGACGTGTATTCACTATCCTAAAACAGCTATATCTTCACACGTGAAGATACTCATGCACATATGCAACTCCAAGATCCAAACTAGATATACTTACAAGCAACATCTCTTCCAGAGTCACGTCCATTGAAAGATTAGAGTGAATCTGATTTGAATCGAAATTGCTCTGAAAACATATTATATAGAAAACTATGAAGTTTAAGAGCAACAATGAAACTAAAGTTGCATAAAGGTAAGAAAAGAAGCTTAATTTGTCTAGACATAGGACCATTTGGAATAGTCCTCTTTATAGGCATTAGAGACCAATGGTCATGTGTCATACTTGGTAACCCCACCATAAAATCTATTTAATTATCCTATTAAGAATAAGGTTTATAAGCTTTAAATTTTCCAACAATAACAATGTTTCTGGTAGGGACAAAGCTAGAAATTTGGCTTAGTGGGGCAAAATTTTTAACAACAATAATATAACATGTGCATAATTTGGAGACCTAATGCATTATTGTTGTTGGTTTATAAAAACTAGACTACAATCAATGGTAAGACTCATAGTTAATACCATGATGACAATACATTAGATTAGCAAAGACGGATTCCAAATTATATCACAATAGTATTTCAATTTTAATGATAGTAAGATTAAAATTTGTGATCTAATGATGAATAAAAAAATAGACCCAGTGTGCGAGTTTCTACAGTATATAAGACAGTGTTTTCTGCGACTCAAATTATTAATGCCTAGTTCATAATAGAGAAATCTTACCTTACATTTGCAATTTGCTATTGACTAGTTTTCTTATTATAAATATAAATGAACAACATTGAGAGAAAGAGGAGGTCAAATCTAGAAAGAAAAAAGAAGAATTTCACAATCATTTCTTAAACACCTTTTGAGGGACGCAATTAATATTTTTGTGGGGCAAATTTAAAATAAAATATGCTAAAATCTATACAAAATTGTATTTTGCAAAGCAGAATTGAGTGGAGGTAGTTAACAAGTGAGTAGTTCTGCCTCTAGTTTCTGATAATATCATTATGCATAATTATCTTCTTGAAAAATCAGGTAACAAAAGAAAATTTTGATTGACTTAAAGAATTATAAACAATGAAAGACATACCTTGATTCTGCACATTGTATGGTTGTATTTAGATCACCCATCCAAACCCATTTGAAGTCAATTTGTACTTTTCCTCTTTCAAGCTTAGGCGTGCATATCGGTCCAGAACAGAAATTCTTCATTTCTTTGCAGTTTCTAATGACCACGCTGTTTAATGAAGGAAATTGACATTCATACTTTCCAGAGCCAAAAAAAGTGAGGTTTTCTAGATCCACAAGCTCTAGAATGCTCAATTGTGAGAACACAATCTTATATGTCGTCATTTCTTCCGCAACGTTGGTCTCAGAACCATCTTGTTCCATTGATATTATTTCTTTCATTGCCTTGCAATTTTCCAGCTCTAGCTTTTGTAAACTCACAAGCAATTTTGCCACAGTAGGTGACAATAAATATCTCAAACTGTGACAGTTCCCGATGACTAGCAATATCAGATTTTTGAAACCTCGAAATTCTTTGGGAACCATCCACCATATATGCGTGAGCCGAGGTAAACCAAATAGCTGCAATGAATACAACTGATCAAATGTGACTTCTACATCTCTTCCTCTAACCTTCAGCCCCTCGAAATCAAACACTGCTACTAGGTTGACCATTTTCTTGATGATCATTCCCTTCATGCTTGGCAAATACACCTGTGATATCCAAACAGTGTATTGATGACATGAAATATGTTGAGTATATGTATGGACATGATAAAATGAAAAATCAGTGATCCTTTAACCACACACAATAAAGCATTAATCTAGCTGTAACCTCCTTGTTGAGGACAACCCTGCAGCGTATGATCTACTAGTTTTTGGCTTACTATTTCCATAATCATTTCAATTATTTTACTTTTTTAAAAATGAAAATCAGTCTTTTCACTAATTTATTTTTTACTCTCCATCAACTGAAATTTTTTATTTAACTCACTCTCACTCTCACTCTTTACACTATCTTCCACATTTTTCTTTTTTCAACAGTTTTAAAATTCATAAAAATCTTCTTTATCTAAATGGTTTTGAAATTTGGCAAATTTGGAAATTAATGAAAAGTGTCAATATGTTATAATTTGAACCTGTAAATAATCAATCTAATAATTGAAACCACATTAACCAAAGGTTAATGGGTTGCAAGTACCTCAGTACAATGAGTTTTAGTTCAAAAAAAAAAAAAGGATGCTAAAGGCCTTTTCTAAATATAAAACTTAGTTCATAAACGTTAGTCCCTATTATTTTGGGTTTGCAGTTTTAAATGTCTTTCCCTTATTGAGTTAGTTTGGGTAGGACAACATTTTTTTTAAACTATTTTTGTTAATTTTTTCCCTTTCACTAACTATAGTACTATAACATCCATCGATTTCAATTTGATCACTAAATTTTCAATTGTTTAAATTTAGTCCCTCAACTATTAATTTCGTCTTAATTAAGTTCTCTTATCAATTTCCAGTGTTAGATCTACTGAACACTAATCCAGTCTAATTCATTTCAGCGTTAGTCTAAGGATAGAAATGAACAGAAGAACTTAATTGAGACAAAATTGATAGTTGATAACTAAATTGAGACAATTGAAAGTTTTGATGGACCAAATTGAAACTAAAGGTAATATGATGTATATCCCAAATATAAGCATTGACGATGGTGGCAGGATGGACGGCCAAAGAGAGAAAAAGCATATGGTGGTGAAAGTGGGTGGAGGTTGCAATGAAGGTGATAGTGGTGTTGAAGATTGGTAATATGATGGTTCAAGAAACTTTTTTTTTGCATACATTATTCTAATAGAAAATGATATTTTCACTTAATTTAGGGACCTAATTCAATGTAACCATTGTATTGAAAGTAAGCTCCATCTAACTTTAAAACTAACAAATAATCCAATAATTGCATTGATTTAAATCTCTAATTACTTCCCTATAGCATTACTCTTACTCTAACAGTTAATAAATTTGTGAGATCTAAAAGTATTAATGATCAAACATGATAATTAAAATTTTAAACAAAAGAGCCATAAATTCAAATTCAGGTTTTTACTGTATTGAAATTGATAAAAGATCCATAAATCTGAATAATTTGATATGAATCCAATGATATATAAGAAATTACGATTTTTGGTATATTAAATTTTATGGTATAGAATGTCTTACACAATAATCAAATAGTCCTCAAAAAATATATATTTACCACACTATTTCTATTAATTTAACCGAATTCAGGTTTTTACTACATTGAACCCTTATAAATGTAGTTTTATATTTTGTACGGTCGGACTATGTACACAAATTCAACCTTTTGACAATTGTAGTTGATGTGAGAAATATATAGGTGACAGGTCTTGATTGATTTTGGTACCAAAGTAGAGATGCTGAATTTTGCATTTTTTGTAAGAAAGATAGCGCTCATTGGGGGGGGGGGGGGGGGGGAGACAGAGAGAGAAAGAGAGAGATTATTGCTTGATTTACATAGCCAAAATTGATGGTGTGATGGAAGATGAGATGACAATGGTGAGTTTGGTGCATCTGACTTTGGAAGACCATTAAGGGTTTAAATTATAATTTTCCATTTTATTTAATTAGGTGTTTTACAAAGAAAACTATTAATTCCGGATGCAATCGAATCAAAAAAAAATCCAGATGGAAGGAAGGAGAACTATATCTATCTCACAATTGCATTCTTAATATTGTTTTTCATTTTTATTAGTTCATCTCACTATATTTTTTCTAACGTGTAGTTCTCCAAATCCATTACACATGTTTATTGTCACTACTATAATAAAATTAGGAAAACAAATGATTTTTAGCCACTAATCCACTACTATACCCAAAAAAATAAAAGCAAAAACTTATAGCATTGCCTAAAAGTAATTAAGGATTTTAGAGAAGAGAAGCACACCTGTCCATGAAATAGACTGTCAGAGTTAGGGTGGAAGCTTCTAAGCATTGGCAGTTCCTCCATCCCCAAGTAATTGAGTTTTGGGAAGACGATCATTTTGGTATCGTTTTCATCTCCTCCTTCTTCCTTTGCCACAATATATTCTAGTTGATCACACTGTCTTATCTCAAGATCTTGGAGTTCCACAAAGCATTTAACTAGGGAGCATGGAAAGAGACTTTTCATTGCAGGTAGGAGCTCTAGCACCAACGTTTGTAAGTTTCCAAATGCAAATGACCCTACCTCTAAAGTATCCCTACAGATAAGATACTCGGGCTCGCCGGCACATGCAACCTCTAGTTCCTTCGAGTTTATGATTTCTTCCATCACCTCACAATTTCTCAGCTTTAGCTCTCCTAGATTCACAAGCAATTTTTTCATATAAGGTGACAATAAATATCTCAAACTGTGACACTCCTCGATAACTAGGATTGTCAGATTTTGAAACCTTGAAATTCTTTGGGAACCATCCTCCATATATGCGTGAGCTGAGGTAAATCAAGTAGTACCAATGAATGTAACTGATCAAATGTGACTTCTACATCTCTTTCTCTAACCTTTACCCCCTTGAAATCAAACACTGCTCCTAGTGCAGCAAAAGATTGCACATGCATGACTCGTAATTTGTCGAATGACCCAACTTGCATTTGGCATTCCACTAAGTGTAGTACGTTACCCATGTTCCCGTTGAACATTCTCTCAATGCTAGGCAAATAAACCTGTGATATCCAATTAGCATGCTGATCACTTGATTATTTTGAGTACATGGACATGATAAATTACAAATTCACTGATCCTTAACAACATACAGTAAAACATCAATCTAGCTCTACCCTCCTTATTGAGGACAACCCTGCAACATCTAGTCTATTAGTTTTTGGCCAACTGTTTCTATAATCATTCTCATCATTTCAATTTTGTAAATGATAATATTTTCACTCTCCATTCTTAATTTTTTATTATCTCACTTTCACTCTCTATCTTCCAAATTTTTCTTACCTTTTCTTTTTTCAGCTGCTTTAAAATTCATTAAAATCTTCTTTACGTAAGTCGTTTTAAAATTTGGCAAATATGGAAATTGATGAAAAGAGTAAATATGATAAATTATGAACCAGTAAATAATCAATCAAATAACATAAACCACATTAATCAAAGGTTACCGGGTAGCAAGCTAAGTACCTCTATAGTGTTTTAATTCAAAAATAATGTTAATATCTATAGTTAGATGCTAAAGGTCTTTCTAAATATAAAACTGAGCTCCATAAATATTAATCCCCAATATTCAGGGTTTGTAGTTTTAAATGTCTTTTCCTTTTGTTAGCTTGAGTTTGATAAAATTTTTGAAAACTATTTTTGTTAAAATTATCCCTTCCACTAACTATACTACAAATATCATCTTCTCGTGCAAAAAAAGTACACATCAATGCCTTTTGTTTCAACATGTTTTTCTTGAACAGTAAGTAACAAATATAGACTAATCTTAACTAATTGGCACAACAATTAAATTCAAGTAAGTTTTGGAGCTGAATAATTATCATATAATTCGACCGGCTGACATCTATAGTTGACGTGGACAATGACAAAGGTGACAGTGAATGATTTTCGTGACAAAGTTGTGATGGTTGTGGGTCTGTTTGGTGATCTTGGTGGTGCTGAATTCTGCATGCCTTGTTGAGAAGGATAACGCTCATGGAGAGAGGGGGGGAGGGGGGGGGGGAGAGATTTTTGCTTAGTGTATATAGCCAAAATAGATTGTGTGATGGAAGATGATGAGATGATGATGGTGAATTGACGAGTTAAAAGTCGCAAATAGATGACCAATATTATAGAGGTAAGATATTGATATCTAAATTAACTATTCTTAATCACCAAACAAACCTTTGTTCTTATAATTGTTTCCCATTTGGAATAGAAGAGCAAGTGTGATTTAATAGTTAAAAAAAGTTAAAATGCCCATCTTTCTATTTAATTTTACAACGAAGACCATTAATTCCAAATGGAAGGAGAGAACACAATATATACCATCCCACAATTCTGTTCTTAATATTGTTTTTAATTTTTGTAATTATTAGATCAGTTGTAAGTTCCAATTTTAGATGGAGTCCACTTTCAATTAATGACCGCATTAAATTAGGTCCTGAGATTAGGTCATAAAATTTGGTACAAATAGCATTTTCTTTTTTATTAGTTCATCTCACTATATTTTTTTTAACGTGTAGTTTTCTCTAAATGAATTGCAAATGTTAAATGTCACTATAATAAAACTAAGGGAGAAAAAAGATATTTAGAGCTACTGGGTGATGTGAGCCGTGCATAGTTAGGCCATTAACCCACAACCGCACCCAAAAAAAAAAAACAGCAAACACTTTTAGTATTGCCTAAACATAATTAAGGATACTAGAACAGATAAGCACACCTGTGCCTGAAATAGACAACCAGAGTTTGGGTAGAAGCTTCTAAGCATTGGCAGATCCTCCATATCAAGGTAATTGAGTTTTGGGAAGACGATCCTTTCGGTATCGTTTTCATCTCCTCCTTCTTCCTTTGCCACAATATATTCTAGTTGTTCACACCGACTTATCTCAAGATGTTGGAGTTGCACAAAGTATTTAACTAGGGAGCATGGAAAGAGACTTTTCATTGCAGGTAAGAGCTGTAGCACCAACTTTTGTAAGTTTCCAAATGCAAATGACCCTCCCGCTAAGTGTAGTATGTTACCCATGTTCCGGATGATCATTGTCTCCATGCTAGGCAAATAAACCTGTGATATCCAATTAGCGTGCTGATCACTTGATTATTTTGAGTACATGGACATGATAAATTACAAATTCATTGATCTTTAAAAATATACAGTAAAGCATCAATCTAGCTCTACCCTCCTTATTGAGGACAACCCTGCAACATTTAGTCTATTAGTTTTTGGCCAACTGTTTCTATAATCATTCTCATCATTTCAATTTTTGTAAATGATAATTTGTCTTTTCACTAATTTATTTTTCACTCTCCATTCTTAATTTTTTATTTATCTCACTTTCACTCTCTATCTTCCACATTTTTCTTACCTTTTCTTTTTTCAACCACTTTAAAATTTATTAAAATCTTCTTTACTTAAGTTGTTTTAAAATTTGGCAAATATGGAAATTGATGAAAAGTGTAAATATGATAAAATATGAACCAATAAATAATCAATCTAATAACATAAACCACATTAATCAAAGGTTGTCGGGTAGCAAGCTAAGAACCTCTATAGTGTTTTAATTCAAAAACAATGTTTATGTCTATAGTTGGATGCTAAAGGCCTTTTCTAAATATAAAACTCCGCTCCATAAATATTAGTCCCTACTATTCTGGGTTTGTAGTTTTAAATGTCTTTCCCTTATTTTGTTAGCTTGAGTTTGATAAAATTTTTGAAAACTATTTTTGTTAAAATTATCCCTTCCACTAACTATACCACTAATATCATCTGCTCGTGCAAAATAAGTACACATCAATACCTTTTGTTTAAACATGTTTTTCTTGAACAGGAAGTAACAAATATAGACTAATCTTAGCTAATTGCACAACAATTACATTCGAGTAAGTTTTTGAGCTAAATAATTATCATATAATTCGATTGGTTGGCAACTATAGTTGACGTGAACAATGACAAAGGTGACAGCTTTTTTGATCGATTGGTTGTGGGTTTGTTTGGTGATCTTGGTGGGGCTTAATTCTGCATGCCTTGTTAAGAAGGAGAAGCCTCATGGAGAGAGAGAGAGGGTGGGAGATTATTTATTGGTGTATATAGCCAAAATAGATTGTGTGATGGAAGATGATGAGATGATGATGGTGAATTGACGAGTTAAAAGTTGCAAATAGATTACCAATATTATAGAGTTAAGATATTGATGTCTAAATTAACTATTCTTAATCACTAACAAACCTTTTTTCTCATAATTGTTTCCACTTTGAAGAGAAAAGCAAGTGTAAAAAAAGTTAAGTGCCCATCGTTCTATTTAATTAGGCGTTTTACAAGGAAGACCAATAATTCCGAATGGAAGGAGAGAGCACAATACATACCCTCCCACAATTCCATTCTTAATATTGTTTTTCATTTTTATAATTATTGGATCAATTAGTTCCAATTTTAGATAGAGTCCGCATTCAATCAATAACTACATTAAATTAGGTCCCGATATTAGGTCATCAAATTAGGTCCAAATAACATTTTCTTTTTTATTAGTTCAACTCACTATATTTTTTTTAATGTGTAATTCTCTCTAAATGAATTGCACATGTTAAATGTCACTATAATAAAACTAGGGGAGTAAAAAGATATTTAGAGTTAGTGGGTTAACCCACTACTACACCCAAAATAAAGCAAAAATCATGAGCGTTGCTAAAAATTAAATTTAGAATATTGGTGAAGAGAAACACACCAGTCCGTGAAATAGATTGTCAGAGTTGGGGTAGAAGCTTCTAAGCATTGGCAGAGCAATCATCTCCAAGTAATTGAGTTTTGGGAAGACGATCCTTTTGGTATCGTTTTGATCTCCTCCTTCTTCCTTTGCCACAATATATTCTAGTTGTTCGCACAGACTTATCTCAAGATGTTGGAGTTGCACAAAGCATTTAACTAGGGAGCATGGAAAGAGATATTTCATTGCAGGGAGGAGCTCTAGCACCAACGTTTGTAAGTTTCCAAATGCAAATGACCATGCCGCTAAAGTATCCCTACAGCTAAGATACTCAGCAGCACATGCAACCTCTAGTTCCTTCCAGTTTATGATTTCTTCAATCACCTTACAATCTTTTAGATATAGCACTTGTAGATTCACAAGCAATTTTTTCATATAAGGTGACAATAAATATCTTAAACTACCGCAGTTATTGATGTCTATCGATCTCAGATTTTTGAAACCTTGAAATTCTTTGGGAACCATCCTCCATATATGCGTGAGCTGAGGTAAATCAACTAGCTGCAATGAATCTAACTGATCGAATGTGACTTCTACATCTCTTCCTCTAACCTTTACCCCCTCGAAATCAAACACAACTCCTAGTGCAGCGCAAGATTCCACATTCATGTCTTCTAATTTGTCGAATGACCCAACTTGCATTTGGCAGTCCACTAAGTGTAGTACGTTACCCATGTTCCAGCTGATCATTTTTTCCATGCGAGGCAAATAAACCTGCACTAACCAATAAGCTTGTCAATACATTAATATGTTGAGTATATAGATATGATAAATTGTGAATTCACTGATTCTTTAACCACATGCGTTTGCCTTCTATATTGTTAATTGTTAACAATTATTCTGGTGTTATAGCAGAGGAGGATCCACAGCCTTAACCACATACAGTGAATCATCAATCTAGCTCTAAGACGTGGATTTGTTCAACAACTGTAAAGGTGCATGAAATTATTGTTTTCAAATGTGAAAGCTGACAACTACCAACACAAGTACAAGATTAATAGACAAAGAAGAGAACTCTAGACACAAAAATTAGTGTTGTTGTTGTGGCGTGAAAGCTTGCTATGTTCAACATCAGCGCCAAAATCACAATTGTGGAATTCTCTGTCAAGGTCGAATTTTCCGCCTCTTAATGTCCTCTAAATAGGCATGGATTCTTCAGCCTTGGGATCATCCAAAATTGTATCAGAAAAATTGTATTCTAGTAGTTTCTTTACTGAGGTGGTTTGGGAGTGATAAAACTGAGAGTGGTGGGTGTTAGGGCTTAAGTTTGAGGTATAACCAAATGTTGAGATGGTTGTGGGGCTGTTTGGTGATGTTGGTGTTGGTGCTAAATTATGCATGCCTTGTTGAGAAGGATGCGCCGCTCATTTGGGTGGGAGAGATTATTGCCTGATTTGTATAACCAAAACATATGGTGTAATGGAAGATGATGATATGGTGACGATGGTGAATTTGGTGGGTCAACGTTGAACAAATCCTATTTTTGGTAGCACTGAAATCCCTTTTGTTGTACCAAATAGATGACCAATATAGATATTGATTTATAAATTGACTTTTTTTAACCGAATAACATTATTAGGGTCTAAAAAATTGACATAATTTATTAACTTAATGAATGACAATGATATGGTTCAAACAATTATTGTGACTATAACTGTTGAGACTTATTCATTGGAACTTTATTACTTATTACATCATTAGGTCAATTTTTTAAGTTCTAATAGTATTACTTTTTTTAACCATTAACATGCCTGTTTCACCATAAATTGTTTCCCACTTTAAAGAGAGATGTGAATATAATTTAATAGCTAAAAAAAGTTAAGCATAGAAAGAACACAATCAATTCCCGATGGAAGGACAACGCACTATTTTTGAATGAATTGCACATTTTTATCGTCACTTTAATAAAATAATATAAAATGAATATTTAGAGCTCGAGGGTGATTTGAGCTCTGCATAGTTAGGTCATTAACCCGCTACTCTTAATTTAGAATATTAGAGAAGAGAAGCACACCTGTCCGTGAAATAGACTATCAGTGTTGGGGTAGAAGCATCTAAGTATTGGCAGGCCATCCATCTTCAGGTAATTGAGTTTTGGGAAGACGATCCTTTCGGTATTATTTTCATCTCCTCCTTCTCTCTTTGCCACAATATGTACTAGTTGTTTACACTGACTTATCTCGAGATGTTGGAGTTGCACAAAGCATTTAACTAGGGAGCATGGAAAGAGACTTTTCATTGCAGGTAGGAGCTCTAGCACCAACTTTTGTAAGTTTCCAAATGCAAATAACCCTGCCGCTAAAGTATCCCTACAAATAAGATACTCAAGCTCTTCAGCACCTGAAACTGCTAGTTCCTTCCAGTTAACTGAATCCTCTTCATCTAGAGCATCAAAAATATTTCTTCCCAAGCCCTTCGTATATTCTAACTTGACAATTTCACATCTTTTTAGTAACACTTTAATCCCAATCTCAGAAAGCATGTGCATGTCACTATTATGGTCTTCGAACCAGTTTCGAAACCAATAGCCTGCTTCTTTCGGGAAATATGTGCTATCAATTAGAATGTGAAATCTTCTCAAATTATCAAAGCAAAAGCCTCTCAATTCTGGAATACCCGCATGACTTGCTTCAATTTGCAACGTGCTTAGATAAGACAGTGAATTCAACTCTCTAATAATAGCAGTCTCTACATTAAGCGATAACAAATTGCCCATGTATAACTCTTCTAGTTTACACAATTTCGAAAAAACACCCAGTGGGAAACGTGTAAAGAAAATTGAACTCCTCAAATCCAACACTCTTAGAGAACCAAGCTCTCCTATATCACTTGGAAATTCATGAACGATAGACTTGAAAAAACTGAGAATTTCCAAGTTTTGTAGGCTTCCAAGACTAAATGTCTTGTTGTGCAACTCGCAATAATCGAAACACAATGTTCGAAGGTTCAGCAATGATGTGAATGACAGTGGTTGAAGCTGAAGGGACATGGATCTTAAAGCAACAATTCTGAGCTCTTTCATACCTTTGAAAAAATCTCCTGAATCAAATCTAGTACAAATTTGATCTTTAGAACCAAAGTAGCGTCTATTAGCTGTGCGTTGCAGTTGTAAATGCTTGAGGTTTGGACAATCTAAGCCGATAGGAACCCTTGCAAGGTCATCAAACATGAATGAAATGGCAGTGTAATCTTTGTATGAAGCCACTTGTGGCCACTCTGTCAATCCAGCATCACACCTTACCAGATTTTCTCCCTTATCCTTAGATGCAATTGATATGCATACATCGCGTACAACATCATGCAATCGCACAGTCTCCTCACCACCACCTAGAATCAAGTAACAACTTTTGAGGTGATCGATTAATGATTTTACCAAGTCTCTTGCTTCTTCTAGAGTCTCAATTTTTTTGAGCAAACTTAGCCCTATGGCATATCTAACCAAACATTCAATAGGGATATCATCATCTTCCGGAAATAAACTGCAAAGAAGAATCAATGGCTTGGCTTCTTCTCTTTTTAACATATTGTAGCTTAATTCTATACTTAATTCCACCATCTTGGGCATCTCATTACACCTCCTTAGTAGTCGAAGTGTATCATTCCATGAATGCTCCCCTGCATTTTTTAGCGCCTTGGCGAGAGTAACAATTGCAAGAGGTAAGCCTTTGCATTCATCTGCAACATTTTTTGCAGTGGACTGTAGCTCATTACTCCCATTATCTATTTCTGCCACCTCCTTAAAAAGATCCCATCCTTCGTCTCCAGTTAGGACTTGGACAGTGAAATTCTTTTTAGATCCCATCTCAACACACACACGCTCATTTCGGGATGTCAATACAATTTTGCACCCCTTGTGGTCAGCTCTGAAAGGAATTCCAATTTTCCCCAAATTAAGATCTTCCCAAACATCATCCAATATTACAAGAATTCTTTTCCCACTGGATAGTCTTGTAAAAACTCTATCTGCTCTTGCAAGAAGACTGTTGTTGCTGTCAAGTTCCAAACCCAACATGCTTGCAAGGTCACCTTGAATCTTCATCAAATCTTGGTTGGTGGACACAGTAGCCATGACAACCTCATCAAATATATTTTCTACTTTTGCTCTTTTGGCAATATCTTCCACCATGGTTGTCTTGCCTATGCCCCCCATGCCACATATCCCAATCATGTTGATCTCATTATCTTGAAGAGCATCCATAACTTGTTTTGTAGTTGACTTCCTAGATTCAAAGCTTTTGATACCTTCTATCGATACAGACACCATCTGTACTGGTGGTGCAGGGCATGTCAACGTACAGTACCTGTCACGGTCTTGTTTAATTTTACAGATATTTTGGGTCGTCTTCATTGCTTTCCTGCTCAGCGAGTAACGGGATACCAAATTTGGGCACCTTCCATTTAAGCACCTCATTTCAACTTTAGTAGTCTGTTCAAGAACTTCATCTACCTCATTCTTGATCACATTTACTTTTTCCATCCAGTCCTGAACACTTGGTAAAATAACTTCAAGGTTTCTTTTAGCTGTAGCTATTGATAGCTTCACATCATCTCTTATATTTTCCAGAGAATTAACCTCATCTCTCAAAGTCTGAATACTGTTGTTGTAGCAAAACAAATATTGAAATTGACGTTTGATAGAAACCACAAAGTAATTTACCAACAAATCTGTGACTTTCCCCAAAATAGGGAACACAGCTCCGGCCATTTCTAATTGCTTTTGACGTCCTTGTGAAGGGAAGAATGATTAAGCAAAACTATCCAAAGACACCACAATGCTTTGAACTAATTAAAGGAGCACACGGTTAAGATACACTTCATTAGCAGAGCGAGCAAAGATTTTTTCGGAAGGAGAGCGAGCAAAGATTGCTTGTAGACAAAGAGAAGATCAGCAGCAACGATATTGAGAGACGTGTATCCACTGCAAAATGAAAACAGAGGGGTATAAGTTGGTATGAAGAAAGCAAAAGTGAGACAAGTGGTTCAAATCAAACACATTTGCAAAAATGCTCAAAGTGAACGGGGGACTAAGCAAATGCATATTTGAGGCAACTCTGCTTCTTCTATGGATTAAAGCTTCACAAAAAAAGAAGTCATACATCAGCAAAAAAGAAAAAACCACTCAGCATTCAAAGGCAAAAAGTAGTGACGAGTTCATGAGAGAAATATGTTTGAACAAAGAAGAATAGTTTTTTGCTGCCTTGTTTCTTTTTGAAATATTATCAATAAGCCCTTCAAAAGAAGTGCGAACTTTAAAAAAAAATATTTAAAAAATAACACAATTGTGTTTAGGGGGGATGAGCTGCTAACTTATTATCACCCGCTTATGCTTTTAGATGACATGGTGGCTTAAAATGGTATCAAAGTAAAGGTCATGTGTTCTCGAATTACACCACCAACTTGAGTATTAAAAAAAAGATAAATTATAATAACACCCCTTGTAGATTAGCCTAATTACAGACACACGCCTCTATTATTTGAAATGTTACTAGTCTCCTTCGTAGTTCATATATAGATTTCACAGAGTACCCCTACCAATTACCCTCAGTACCATTAGAGACAAACCCAAAAAGTGATTACATCAGAAAATTTTTTACACTAAATATCCAAATTACCCTTGAATAAAATTAGATTAAGTTATTCAAAAATCCAAACATAATTTATTCCTCAATTATGATAAAGTTCAAACCACATCCAAATAACCGCTTCTCATTTTGCCTTACTTGTTCTCCTCTCTCCCCCTTTTTTTTTCTCTCTCTCTTTCCCACTCTTATGGCAACATGAAATCCATATCCCACAATGCAACCTTCACTCACAAGCTGACCACCTAACTAGCATTGGAGATAGGCCTTTCAATGGATCAGATTTTCAATCCATTAATCCGATTCGATCCGAATCCAATTAGACTTGTCTAAACGGATTCGGATATAGATTTATAATAATTCGATCCATTATTAATATAATCTGAATAAAAAAATATATTATATAAATAAATATCACAAATATATTATACTTATACCGGAAAATACGTAAAAAGTAGAGTGAATATCACAATATATAACCCACTTTTTTCATTTTTATTTTGTTTCCTTCTCTTGTTTGATTTTTCCTCTTACTTTTACTTCAATTTTTCATTTTTACTCCTTTTTAGTTCATTATCCAAATTTTTATTATTAATTTTTGGGTTTACATGTTTTTTTTTTTTTGTGATAATCAAATCAGATAGGATTTTTAGATCGGGCATCCAAAAATTAACGGATTCGGACTTTGATTGAATTTTTCAAATTCGTCGAATAATCGGATTGTTAAAAACTTAATTTGATTCGAATATAGGCCAATTCGGTCCATATCCAATCCGTTAATAGTCTTATTGGAGATGTGGTTGATTGGAATTACACCTTGACCGCCCTAGGGGGAGTCCTTACAAGAGAAGTTGAGGTCCAGATGAGCTCTGGTGGTCGACTCTTAGATGATAAAGTCAAAAAGAAATTATTGAGAGTGATAATATTTTGCTAGGAGTTAGACTTACTTGGATGATCTCCACCTTGGCCTTTTAATAGGCCAATAAGTTGGACCGTTAAAGGATTATTATCCTCTGTTTGAATAAAGACAACAGAAGTGGAGCAGATAAGGGCCCCTTGTGGTGTGGATGCCTCAACTGGGTTTGAATTAGTCAAAGTGCATTGAGTTAAGGAGCTGCCAAGCTAGGATGCAGGTTTGGCGGGCGGGGAGCTGAGGACAATGCCTCTTAGAGCTATAAAGCTCCTTTTTCGGGCTCCAAAGCTCCTTTGCTGAGCTCGTGCTTAATTTATTATTGTCAATTACTTCTCAATTCAAACCAATGTGAATTGCACATGCCACAGATTTAATACATTTGTCCATTAATGCTTGGGAAAGCAGAAACGTGGGCCGCGCATACATAACCACCAAAAAGACTGTTGTGGGGCCAATATTTAAAGCCTTTTTCTTTGCTACTACCCAGCATGTCTTTGATAGCCCTAAGAACTCTGGTTTGCCCTTCCTTCTTCATCTTTATCTTCTTTCTTCTTTCGTCTTTTTATTTTATTTAAACTCTTCATCTTGGAGCACATAGGTTGGAGCCACATTTTTTAGTTCCATTTTTATTGCTTTAGTTTCCTTCAGTGGAATATTTTCAATCTTAGTCATCTTGGGTCCTTTGTAGATAGGTTTGTTCAAGTCCAACTAGAGTCTGTGCTTGATTTATGCCTCTCTCTACTTTCGTATAGCCCTAATTGTCTTCCTCCACCAAATTTGTACATCAATCATCATAGCTTTCCTACCATGATGACCGATTCTAAGCATGCATCCTTCAAGAGCACCTTAACACTAGTGTCCCATGCCGATGTGGCCAACGAGGACTCAGATTCTATTCTGGAGATTGACTATTCATCCCTCAAGGTTGTTGGGGCCAACAACTACCATAGTTGCCTTGACGAGAAATCTCTTAAAGAAATTAGGGCTTTATACCAAATCCTAGACTCCATCCACCTTAGGGTCCCTTCCTTTAATGAAACCACCAGCTCTTTTGGCCATAATGAGGTTTGCTTCTATAAGTCCATCTTTGAGGCTAGGCTCCGCTTCCAAATGCCTAACTACGTTAGGGAAACAATCTATTTCTTGAACCTTGCTCCTACTTAGTTGACCCCAAATAGTTGGAGGTTCTTGGTTGGTATTGGGGTTATCTGGGCTAGGTGATTAGCACAAAACATTGCCTATATTGTATGCTAATATGCCCTTTTATACTTGCTTTTGTCGTGAAATTGGGAGAAATGCTTTTAATCCTCTCATTGTTGGAGTTTGTGAAGATGCAAGTAAAACGATGTAAATGGTTTGAGTTAGGTCCCCATTGAAGTGTTTGAAGTCAATGAAGACAAGGGAAGGGCTTAAAGGAAGGTTTGGAAGGTGAAGAAGCCAAGAAAAATTCAAGTTGGTTGAAAACCTTTCGGAAGGTTTTGCCTTGGTCTGTCATTTCACTGCCAAAACCTTTCGGAATATTTTATCTACTGGAATGAACCTTTTGGAAGGCTAAAGGTTTTGCTCACTGGAATGCTCATTTAACTGTTCCAAGTTTGTATCGACCTCTCAGAATGTTTTGCCTAGTTTGTCCAAACAGCCTACAACTCAAGCTCTGCCATTTGGGGGTTCCACTTACACTTATCCAATAGGTCCCCTAACATCCCTTACACATCTACAAGCCTCCCCTCACCTCTAGTTGGACTTTGAAGGCCTTGGCATTAACGAGGAGGAGAAAGAAGAGCAAGAAAAAGAGAGGGGAAGACTATGCTTGTCCTAGCCTGCAACATTCCATCCAATCAGTCCCCTCTTGATGGAAGGCCTGTCACACACCTAAGGAGCTCGCTTTGGATGAAAATAGGGATTCATTATGTATTATTCTGAATGTATTACATTGTAGATAGATAAGCTCTAGGTAGAAGACATAGTTAGAGAGAGAAAGCTTGAGATTTTTACATTTCTTTCATCCATTTCACTTGTAATCTCTTTTAAGGATCATGTAAGCTTCCTTTATTGTCTTTAATGTCATTTATTACAAGCACATTTCAAGTTTAGTTTTTTATTTTGGATTTCACAATTAATGCATTCAAGTTCTTCATTTTCTTTTTTTTCTTCATTTTTAAGATTTAAGATGGGTATTAAATGAACTTTCCTATAGTTTATGTTTTCTTGCATTAACTTAGTTCAAATTTTCATTCCTTTACAATGTCTTTCCATTACATTATTGTCTTTACTTTAAGTATGAGTAGCCAAGTTCTTAAGTTGGCTAATCCAAGGGAGACCTCCTCTTGGGTATGCTATTTCAACTCATTTTATTTCCTCCTCGTAGTGTATGTTGATTTGGTTTGACTAGGTTGAGTGTGCACATGGTTGTAAGTTCTTGATACACCGTAGGCATTGTCACGGGATATGCTTGAATCCTTACCTCCATCCTAGTCACGCGCTTCCTACGAATCAATCAAACATCTAGGCACCATTGGAGGAAGATCTCGAGTTAAGTTGGTATTCCCATGGGAATAACCCCTTTGGATTAACCAACACTTGTCCCATTTCAATTCCATCAAGATACAATCACAAACCAAACTCAAACAACAAAATTTTTACACTTTACCCATTTTACCAAAATCACCTTTAACACGATTCACCTCCTTCCCTGAGGAGACGACATTGACATATAATTTCCAAGTAAGACATGACACTCAAAAGTCTCTCTGCGCTTGGGGAGCACTTTTGTTTACACACACACACACACGCATACACTTTATTCCACCACACATCCGTTTTTCCCATTGCTTGCATTGAAACCGAGTGAGAGTGACACTCACCCACTTACATAAGCTATATACAGATCGAGGGTTCTTCTGGGGATAATTGGGAATACAACGGAAACAAACAATCACTAGGGTCAATAAAATCGGTGTACGACCTACCCTCATCGAGCTTATGCACTGCTATAAACTCACCCCTTGCTCTAGGTAAGGCTTGGGGTGGTTTTACTTTTCAAAGCGAGAAGGAGCAAGCCTCTTGACGGGCTACTCATCAAACATGAAAGAGTACAAAGGCAAGTTTTTCTTCGTCTCTGGGAATTTGGGTCATCGGAGGTCGTATCTGGCATACCCTTTTTAGTCCCTCGTTTATTGGGAGCTCCTACCCTTCTCTTCGTAAGTAGATTTTCTTTGGTGTTATTCAATATGTTGCTTCATTGAATTTTCCATCTTTTGCTTTCTTGAAATACTAGTAAATCGAATCTTTTGCCTCCTAAACTAAAGCTATAGGTCAACAAAACTCTTAACTACCCCTACCAAAGATTTCTCCAATCTTGTAATGACCAAGCACTCTTTAAGTGTTAGCTATGCCCTCCACCCATTGCCTCCAATCCTCCAACTCTAGCAACCTCCTCTTCTAAGGGTACGGTTATATCCTACTACAATTCTTGCTCTAGCTTTGGCATACTTTGATTCATTTTTCATTCATTTTCATTTTTTTAAGTCATGGCTCCTTAAGCCAGTTGACAAGATAAATTTTCAAGAGATTGCGGCTTGGAGTGTGACGCCCCAAACAACCGGGGGTCCTTTGTCACCCCGTTGATCACTCATCAACCCGCGGAATATGTGACATCCCAAATATTGGGGTCCTTAATTTTAACGAAATTCGAGCAGAGTCTCTTTTGTACGAAGAGCTCTACCCAAAACACAACCTGTGCACTATACAATCACATGACCCATCTGAGGTCTAATATACAACATTGACAACACCGAGTCCATTTATCCATATTCTTATGACAACATTTAATCACAGGACCCATCCAAGGTTCAATATACATCAATACATACTCCTACATCATGAATTTATGCATTAAACATAGTTAATACAAATTTAAAATTATAATTCTTTTACATACATTGCATGTCCAAAAACTAACTTAGCAAAAGTTTTACAAAAAAAAAACTAAAAGTCACAAGTTGGCCTTTCTTCATCACTGGGGTCCTGAATGAGCACCGTCTAACGGCGTGTATCCCCCACCTGAAATTTTTTTCCCGTATAGGGTGAGCTACGCTCAATAGAGTATCTCCTGCAGAGGCTACTCCTCAATCTAGATGCATATGAAATGTTCACAATGCAACCAATCAATAATTCAAACATTCCAATCAAGCATATACATCAAATGATAGGAATTTTATATAATGCCATGAAATGAGATAAGACTCACTCATGCACTTTAACCCGAGTCTTCACCGACTGCCACAACACAAGGCAATGTACTTGTGCAATGAAATCGTCATTTGACGAAAATCTATCCAATGATTGTTTGAAATAAAAGTTATGTTTTTATAAAACCAAATCATTGATGGATGTTACCCATTGAATGAGTGTTTTATAAAACAAAATCTTGTGTCTTTGTTGGACAACGGATTTTGGTATCACAACCGCCGATTCCGTACACCATCACACTTTTCCAAAATTTCACCTTAGGGAAATGTGTGAACCAAGTAGCCGAATTTTGCACCCGATGGAGAATCTAGCCCTTCTTGCTATACTCGACACAAGTTTTTCATACATGTAATCGTGTGACTCAGTTGGATCTTCAATTCAACTTTTTCGAGCCCACCCATCAAGCACCAAGTATGATGTTTGATTAAACCATGCACCCACACTCCCACACTCACGCATAAAGCCCATGAATTCAACCACATGTCTACCCATTGAATGAGTATTGTCCAACACCATGCCCAAAATGCAATAATGTCAAATGAACAATTCAACCACATGTCTACATGTTCCATGACAATTTATATTAAATGCATATAATCACCAAAATTCATTATCATGTCAATACATCAACTAGCATGTATCAACATTTATTCCCAACACAAGACTCAAGTATGACATTTCACAATTTCATGTCAATCACACTTAATTACAAGACATAATATAAACATATAACATGGCCACATAAACCAATTTTTCAAGGGATTACATAAGTAACTCCCACATATCAAAATCAAGGTAGAAGTTGAACACACACAAACACACTGATTTATGAGTTAAACACACTCACTTTATTACATATTAAAGCACACATAATTTCCATCACCAAGAAATTACACAAGTACTTCCACATATCAAATTCAAGCTAGAAGTTGAACACACACACACACACACTGATTTATGAGTTAAACACACTCATTTTACTACATATTAAACCACACATAATTTTCATCACCAAGAAATTACACAAGTACTTCCACATATCAAATTCAAAGTAGAACTTGAATCAAACCAATTCTACACCTATTTTCCCATTTCCATAACCATAGACAAGTGGTATACACATTCTACATGCCTACCTCTTTCCATATGAACATCATAGGATAAAAATAAACCCAAGTAGGAGGGAACCATACTTCTTGAAGCATAAAACACTCGTATGAAGCTTCAAGAACACGATTCAAGCCCAAAGTTTTGATTTCTCCAAAATTTCGTCTTTGGATCTTTGGTAAAATCAGATCTTTTTGGTACGTATGCGTAGCTCTCATCGAGGAGATCGACTTTAACTCTTGGTCCGAAGGATTCCGACCGACAGAACTCCGTGAATTGAAGGGAGAAACTTTGAAATCTCACTTTTTTCTTTCTTTTTTTCTCTCCAACGTTCAGACCAGCAAACCCACTGGTTTCAGCAGAAATATCTCTCAAAAAAATCATATTAGTTGATATTTATAGTCTCAAATGTGCGGTCCACGTCGCACCGCATATTTCTTACTTTCGGGTCTATTTTTCTTCCCGAAATGATTCATTTCATCCCGATTTAAGTTTAAATTAATTTTATTTAAAATTTTATTCAATTATAAAAAAATTTTATAAATTTTATTTTTGGAGACCTTTGAAAGGTCATTTGTCACCCAATTATCTCGTAAAACGTATAAAATCTGATTATCTTTGAATTCGACGAAAATTGACAGGACAGCTCAATTTCATGATACGAATCCAACAATGAGGTCCATTGCATCATCCGAGCTCTAGAAAAATATGAATTTTAAACCCGCATTATAGTGATAAATTACCATTTTGCCCTTTTTTCGAAAAAGTTAAAATTTTTTTCCTAGGTTTTTACATGGAGGACTTTTGATGTCAGCTCACCTCAACGCAAGGGGGACTCCCTCTAGGGGTAAAGGAGCATCCTCGAGCTCTACCATCCTGCTAGTGACTCCTTCTGTTTCCAAGGTTGTTCTAGAGAAATGACTCAATCTCATGACAACTTACTAAGTGGATGGCCCCTGTTGAAGGTCCCCTTGGTGGAAACGTCCCCTGCTCCTCCAAAAGACAAGGGCAAGGGCAAGGCAAAAGTCTCCAAGGTGGCTAAGGAGAAAAGTCAAACTTTTATAACCCCTTCCCCCCCCCCCCCCCCAAATGACCCTCCTCAACAATGTAAAGGAGGATATGACTAGGCTCCACGAGTTTGTTCATAGGTGACCAAGAATCTGGACATAACCATTGGGAAGATAAGGCTCTCATATTTTTTGCTTACCTCATTTTATTTTTACTCCATTCTTCATTCCTTCCTTCATTCCTTCTTAAGCTTGTCTTCCTCACAACCAACCTTTCCTATACTACTCTTGGCGAGAAGAAGGCCTCCGAGGAGCAGTTTGAGGCCCTCCATTCTTAGCTAGAAACAAGAGATGTCGAGCTAATAATGGCTCAAAAAAATATTTTGAGGCTGATGAAGGATGTTGAAAAGACTCTGGCCCACTTCTCTGATATAGAGGAGTGGGATAAATCTTTAAACGCTAAGAACGAGCTATTGAAACAACTGAATAATTCCACGGCGGAGGCCACTGAGCTGTCTATGAGGAATAAGGACCTTGAAGAGGAGAAAAAGCTCTTTCTCAAAAAATGATTTCTCCTTAATGCTAGAAAAGAAAGAGCTTGAAATTAAGTCTACTAGAGAAGCCGTTGTGAAGAAGTATTTGGACTCCAAGGACATCAAAGAGAAGCTTTTCGAATACTATGTGGATGATTTGATGACTTCAAGAAGCATGCCTAGAAGGATTACCCCAGCCTAGACTTCTCCAAATTTGCTCCAAGAGATGATCTAGCAACAGTTGCTAGCAGAGAGAAATAAGATGAGGATGGAGAATAGGGGAGCAATAAGTCCCCTGAGGATAAGGAGGATGAAAGGAAAGCCAAAAAAGCTATTGAGGGGGAATTCGAGCTAGTTAAGGAGACCATAGGGGATACCGCCGACCAGGTCGATGAGGGAAAGGCTGATGAAATGACCAAGGAGGCCGCTCCAAGGGCTAACTTGGCTAAGCAGATAGAAGAAGCGATCTAACCTAGTAGGGTTGCAGGCCTTTTTGCCTTCCACTCATTTTTTAGGTAATTAAGTATCCAACTTTATAATGAACAACTTTTCTTCTATATTTTGTATGGCTTTTATATTGTGCATGCTCCATCTTTTTGTGCCTAGCTTCTTGAAGTAGCATTGGCATGCCTTGAAGTCTTTGTGCTTTTATTAAGCCTGTGGGACTCAATTTGAGCGAGGCGACATGCCTTGTGCCTCTGTTGATTCTCTTGGACTCAATTCCAGTTAGGCTGAATGGCTTGTGCTTCTATTGAGTCTCTTGGTCTCAATCTAAACTAGACCAAGTGAAGAGCTGAAGAGCCCATCATTATGGAGGGGCTTAGTATATATGAGACATTTATTTGGCGCAATATGTATTGTGGGTCAAATCAAACGGATCTAAGAAGTGTCGGTTCATGCTCTAGAGATGCCTTTCATGACTATTCATTGAGCAGTGGTGTCTCGTGTCTCTTCAAGCAATCCGAATAGACACAAAAGAGTCTATGAAAGGATTCCCTTGAACTCATTTTCATACATAGAAAATTCCTGCATACTACATTCGTTATCTCTCTTTCTGCATTTACATTTTTGTCAGTTCAAGTGCAAACACAAGTTGAGTTCGTTAGTTTTTGGAGACTGAAGTGTTGTTTCTTCAAAGACAAAATTTGTTATATCTTGGGAGACAATTACTTATTAACCTTGAACACCAAGAGGGAGTAAATTTGTCTTAAAAAAACTGTGATTCACAAGGCTCATATTATTTCTTATTGTCGTTTTGCATTCAAGTAAGTGCATTACTTCTATTTTCTTACATTCTGATTTATATAATTATTTTGCATATAACAATATACATATAGATAGAGATTTGCTAGAGTAATTATTGTCTAATTCTGATTACATATATTACTAACAATACTTGGTATGAAGAAAGCAAAAGTGAGACAAGAGATGTTCAAACACATTTGCAAAAGATGTTCAAAGTGGAGGGGGAACTAAGCAAAAGCTTTTTTGGTGCACCAAAAAAGTAGTCATAGAGTAAACAAAAAACACTCAACATTCAGAGGCAGAAAGTAGCAATGAGAGAGAGAAATATGCCTGAACAAAGAATAGTTTTTTGCTACCTTGTTTCTTTGTGAAATACTATCCATTTTCATATAAGTCCTTTTAAAGAAGTGTGAACTCAAGAGGGAAAAAATAATTTTTTCCACCCTAATTTTTTTATCAAATGAGTAATAATTTTTATACTTAAAGATCTGACTAAACTTGTTAATTTAATGACATGTCAAGTAATATGATTACAATAAAAAAATCATTAGCACTAATTACAATAATATTTTTAGACGATATCGAGCTATCACTATTGGATCAACAAATTTTATCAAAAAAATTAAGTCACAATAATAACATTACTCTTATCAAATCATACCTGCTTTTCTACAATTCCTCTCAAGTTCGATACTCCCCCTCCCTTGTCCTATAGCACCCACCAAAAAAAAAATCAAAATCTTATTAGATGAAAACTGGAGGTGTGCTACTAAAATGTTACTTTTTCATATTGTAACTGGACCCAATTACCAAAATTTGGCTAAGTAAAGAATTCCAATAATACCAATAGAGTAATACTATTAGATCAAGTCAGCTAACTCTTGATCAGACAAAAATATTAAATTATTTTTTAATGTAAGTCAATAGACCACTACTAATTACAATTCTTGAATAATGGACTTATAACAGAGGACAAAGTACTCATAAATGGGTGAAGAGAACCTAGAAGAGGACACATTAGAACCTACAAATCGGGGCACATTAGAAATAAGCCTTTCATTTGATAAAGATCGGCACTTTGACCTTTTAATTGGCAGAATCTTGAGCAAATCAAGTGTGACCAATGGATTAAGAAGTCCAATTAATTACTAGTAGGGACAGAGCCAAAATTCTAGCTTAGAGAGACCATAATATAACTAAAATAAGTGCATCAACTGATACAAAAAAAAATTAAATTCAACTATGATAAAATGTATTACAATTTGCTTTAACAAAATATGATGAAAGAATGTTGGAAATTAATTTTTTTCTTAATACATATTCAAGGAAACATGATGTTCTTTCAAATCTCAAAATTATTCTATATGCGACTTATTCTAAGCCACATTTCACATTAATTTCCTCTTTGTGTAGATAATGCTAGATTGCTTGATAAACTCCTTTTTAAGCTTGTTGCAAAGCCAAGTTAAGATTGTTGCTCATTTTAATGAGAAATGAATTCTAAGAAATAGTAGAAAATGCTTTTGTGTTAAGATATTTTACTTGTTGTTTCCCATCTTGTATTACTAAGAAAATAGAGAGGGTCCCATTAATGATATGTCCATCTAGAGCAGGTGTGGATAAAGTTTTTCCTAAAATATATCATGAGTAATTTAGTAAAATTACATTCTAACTAACACTTTTAATCTGACAGGCATGCTAGTGAAAATTCAGAAAATATAGGAAATGTCCTTGAATATATGATAAACTAGAAGATCTGTGACTGAAATTTTCCCTATCTATCTATATTTCTTATAATAGTCAGCATCTGCGAAAAAATTTTGATTTTCTTTTTTATCCTAAATATTGTAATAAATTCAATTATAACTCACCTATATATTTTCATCTAATTTTTACTTTTTACTCTTATTTGACTTTCAACTTGATTTGGACTCTTTTATAAGTACTTTTAAATTCTTTTGAACTAAGTTATATACAATTGTAAACCCCCACATTCGTATCTTTATATAAGAACGTAATTATGTTTTTGAAATGCTAATATATGTAATAATGTATGCATGAACTATGTAGATTATAAGAGTAGAAATAAAAATGCTAGTTGAGGTAATAGGGTATGTTGTAGAAGTTTGAAAGTACTCCGGAATGAAAACACACTTTAGAGAGAATTTGGATAAAAATGATTTTGGATACTTCCTAGTATTTGGATCATAACTCTTTATCCTGATTTTCATTTGAACTGAAAATTTGACAGTAGATAGTAGACTTAGAGCTACAAAAGTATATTTCATGAAAATTTTTCAAATCGACCTCTAAATAGGCCAAAACTTTACTGAAAGTTTCAGCAGAAACAAGAATGACGTTCGAACGACAGTGCGTTCCAGTACGTTTTGTCTGATGGAAAAATCAAAGTACTAGGAGCTAAGGACGTTTGAATGCCAATGACGTTTGAACATCAATTACGAATTTTGACTATAAAAATCGTGCACAAGATACCATTTCTTCCACTATAAATATCTAATGGCACCTCCCTAAGCCCCATTTCAACACTTCTAACCCTAGAAAAGCTTAGAGAGGAAGAAATAAAGGGAAAAGCAAAGGATTAAAGGGTGATTCAAGTTTTGGAAAGATCAAATCTTCATCTTCTTTGCTCAAAACTAAGGAAGCAAGGTAGGAGGTTTTCTTCCAATCTTGTTCATTGATACTAGGGCTAATATATTTGTATTTCTTGACTCCTAATCATATGTATTTGCTATGAGTTCTTTGTTCCTTGGTCTTTTTGCAATTATTAGTGTGTTTTAAAAAAAGTTAGGGTTGAATACCCATGAAATCTCATTTTCTTGATATAAAACCCTAGTTTTCAAAAGAGATGGATTTTCTTCTTGATTCTTCCTTGGTTCTTGATTTCAAAACCTTAGTGTTTTGTGTTGATTAATAAAATGATATTGATAATGATCTCTTGCATTTTCTTCAATGTTCTATTGAAATGATACATGTGAAAATTTGGGAATTGTTGAAATTAATTGTACTCTTAGAAATACCCATGGAATTGGGGATCTTGGAAATTGTTTGTTATTGATGAAATTGTTGGTATTGTATCTCTTGTGTGGTTGATTGGATAAACATGAGCTACGATTGACCGGGTATCATAGAGTGGGTAGACTCCTTCTTACTCCGTGTGGGTTAGAACTTTTCCTACCACTCGTAATGGGGTTAGTACCTTGCGAGGACTAAACTATTATACCTTATGGGTTATCATGAAAAAAATTGAAAGTATACTACTTTTTAGTTGGATACGTCACTGCCATGGTATTGGCATACGCCCTTCCTAAAGGTTGGATATCCTTGCGAGGATTTGTGTGGATTGTACGTGGGCCATGATATTTTCGATGGTGATCATGCGAGGTCTTACTTAATACCTGAGAAACGAATACAATGGTGGGTTATTGTTCATTGCACCAGAAATGGTTTCTACAAGAATCTTGGGAAGTATGGGATTCCGCAAGAACTTGAGAGAAACTATTTATGGTAGAAAGAATTATTAGTCGTATATTACAGTGGTGAGTTATTGTTCATTGTACCAGAAATGGTTTCTACAAGAATCTTGGGAAGTATGAGATTTTGCAAGAACTTGGGAGAAATGGTTTATGGTGGAATGGATTATTAGTTGTATATTGGTTTCACTTATGTATTAAATTACTTATGTTGCTTAAACTTGAAATTTGTTTAATTGTCCATGTTTTATTTCAAAATTCATATATGCTATTTGTGAAAGGTGACCGACCGTTTTTATATGCTTTTCTAAACCTTGTTCGAATATGGGAGAAATGTTGCTGCAGAACTTAGTGCTCACCCCTTACAAATAATATTTTTCAGATTATGTCCTAGAGGAGGAGTTGGGAGTGGATGAACCGACACACTAGAAGACTCCTATAAAAGGGAGTGGATCTCGAGGTGGACGCTTAGCGCAACATTATCTTTATTCTAGACTAGGAAATTCATTTTTGAAATATTTTGAAGTCTAGTCTTCTTTTATAATTCCGCTGCATTATGATTGTTAAATTTTTGGGATGTAAATGTCATGGTTCGACATATCAATTTGGGTAATGTTGTAAATATTTTATGGAGGATGAATGAAGTCTTATTTATTTATGGATTATATTAGTGCTCTTATGATATGAATAGTTTTAAAATTGTAACGCCATCCAAGGTGGTTTTTGAGGCGTTACAACAATTTTATATATCAAGTAAAGTACGATACATGTTAAATTATTATACACATGCAGTTACTAGATTGAATTCTACTATCAAATATATGTTATATTTTATTTTTTGGTATGCAATAATATAATAATATTATAAGCGATCTAATCAATTTAATTTAAGAAATAAAAATTAATAATTTTATAATATATACTACTTATAAATGTCAACATCTACAAAAAAAATTTAATTTTTATTGTATTCTTAATTATTATAATAAAGGCAGTTTATACACACCTATATACTTTCATCTAATTTTTATTTGTTACTTTTATTTGACCTTCAACTTATTTTGGACTATTTTATAAATACTTCTAAATTTTTTTAAACTTATTTATTAATAGTACAGTTACATATAATTTTCTTTATTTATATGAAGAAGTAAAGTCTTACATATATTAAATTATTATACACGTGTAGTTATCAGATTGAATTCCACAGTCAAATATATATTATATTATATTTTTTAATATGCATTAATATAATAATATTATAAAAAATCTAATTAATCTATTTAACAAAATAAAAATTAACAATTCTATAATATAATTAAATAGACAAATGACTAAAGAGATCAGAGAGATACCTAAATAACAGATTAGTTATTTAAAGACTTATAGAATAAATTAATAATTAAATTTAGCTTAATTATTTGGCACCTAATTTATTATTTAATTTAATAATAATAAATTAAAATAAAACGCATAGAAAGTTGAATTTTTATCCCCACATATTTTTCCACCTAATTCCATCACATTTCACTCCCCTCAACGGTAACTTTCCCTCTCCTTTCATCTCCATTTTTTTCTCCTTCTTTCACTCCTTTCTCTCTGTTACGTCATCTCCAGCAACACCACCATCGCCAGCGACACATCAACCACCACTGCCATAGCCACACCCCTCCCAAGTATCCCTCTACTTTGCTTCTCTCTATCTCTCCCTCTCATATAAACACGGATTAAACCCGTCCCCACCCTCTGCTTCTCTCTATCTCTCCCTCTTCACATATACACAAATAAAACCCGTCCCCACCCTTTGCTTCTCTCTCTCTTTCTCTCACCCATTCTCCACCCCAGTAACCCAACCCTAGAGCAATAAACACAGCCACCACCCCTCTCTCTCGCCCATTCTCTCTCTCTCTCTCTCTCATTCATTCAAGAATTTTTTCGACATTCTAATCAGTTCCGATCTTCCTTGATTATTTTTTCTATTGTAATGTTTTTTGTTGACTGATGGAGGAATTATATTAATTTTTGGTTGTTTCCGGGTTATAAATGTTGAACTCTTTTTTGAAGATCAGATTGTTGACAAACCTGACGAATTACCTCACTGAGAACCCTTCTATTACAAGTTTAAGAACTAAAATGGCAAGACTATATGTTCTCCATTTTTTGTTGCCTTGGTTTTTTCCTACTGTTTCATCTTTAATCTTGATTGTTCATTAGTAGAGTTTTCATTAGTTTTCAGAATCATCATAGACTGATGTTCTTGCAGTTATTTACTCCTCTATGTTTATGGAAGATTATGACAAGCGACGACGCATTGGGGAGCTAGTGATCTCTCTCCAACTCCTTCCTAGACCAGCTAGCGATGGCCAACGAGAGGCTACCTCCTCCTTTCCAGCTAGCAACGGCAAGGACGAACAAAGTGGTTTGTTGTTTTGGAGTTTTTACTTTTGTGAGTTTGTGTTTGTTGTAGATTTTGTCCTATACATGTGTGTTTCACTTCTTTGAGGTGATTTGAATTATGTCTGCTCTTTTATGTGGTGTATCTATGTAATGACCAATCTTTGTGTGGCATGGTTAAGTGTTTGAATGCGGCTGTAGCTGTTGTATTGAGCATAGTATTAAATCAATTTGCGAGCTTTGATTTTATTTTTGTTCTTTATCAATTAGTGAGCATTGCTATATCTTTTTCATGGCAAGTGTTATCTCTAAGTATACTTCCCTTAGATGCGTAGAGCATTTCCAACCCTGTTCTTTTTTGTACTCTTTTTTAAAAAAGTGTAAAAAACTCTAAAAAAACCCTTCTACAATGCCTAGACCCATACCCATACAAAATGAAGGGAAACCCCCCAAATTAAGGGAGACTCAAATCTTTATCCTTTTCACCAATGGTGAGATTACACATTTCTTTAAAGATCCAATGGTCGTGTTTACCCTCTTTTAAATTTGGGTTTATCTTCATTTAAAAAAGGGTTTATCTTCCTTTAAATTTTGGTTTCTCCATTGGAGAGGTTTATACCAAATCAAGCTTATCCTTTTTTTTTACTCAAATTTGGGTAACAGTTTATATCTCCATTGGATATGGTCTTACAATGATGATAAATGATCTTACTATCAATTTGAGAAATTTCATGCAGGGTTCACAGTTTATTTGTTTAATACCATTTTATAAAGGGTGGATTGCGTGATTAGTGTTTTGTAGATTGTTTATACAAGTTTATATTTTCTTGGGGTCCTATTTTTAGGGGAAACTCTGCCCAAATTTTTTAAAAGAACAAAGAAAAATTATTTTAATTAAATATTGAACGGCTTTTTTTTTGTCTAGCATAACATAGTACCTTCAGGTACGATCATTTCGTTTAATAACATAACCTTGCAAATCCCTGTTAGTTGACTTTTGAATATATATTTATGGGCGCTATTGTGAGTTCTAATTCCGTATTTAGTTTCAAGCATATGAAATTTATAGGTTTTTAGTTTTAATTTTGTAGGACTATGATTATTAAAGTTGAGTTTTCTCTATCTCTTTGTCGAAATTTGTCTTCGTAAGAATCTTCATTTTGGTAATTCTTGACTGAGCATGTATGTAAAGTGTGTGAGATCCCATGTGTTATATAATTATAAATGATATTAATTTTCTGTATTTTAAAAATGATTAAAATGATGAGAAAAACTTTGAATCGTTGTTACAGGAATAGTCGCGTAAGTTTGAGGTACCAAAGTATTGACTTTTGAGTCAAATTTAATTTTTGGAGGTGTTTAAGGTTGATAAGGGTAACTAAGTAAAAATATTAATTTTTTAGGTCAAAATAATATTATCATTGAATCCAAGAGGTCCGAAAAAACTTGGAATGGATGTTTAACTTATATAGCGGTTCGGATGGGTAAAATAGTAATTTTAGTGCTTTTGGTGTAAATTAACTTTAATTTTGAGATAAATCATAAAACTAAATGTTTATAGTTTAAAATAACATTAAAAATGAATGCGGAACGTTAAAAAACCTTACGGTAGTCATATGAATCAAATTGGAATGTTTAGTGGCAAAACCATAATTTTGGAGAAAATATATTTTTTTTGCCCATGAACAGTAAAATTCGGGACTGCCGGGTTTAAAACTCAAATTTCGGCATCTTTTCTTCCATTCTTTCATTCCACTCTCACCCAATACCTCTTAGAACCATAGGACAAGATAAAGGGAAAGAGAAAAGGGAAAAAGAAGGTCTCTACAGCCTGGGTTTTGCTCGAAATCCCTAGGAACTTGGTTTTGAATTCTTGATTTCTAGGTGAGGTTTTCCTCTCTCTTGCATTTACATTGTGCATCTCATGTATTTTCTTTAGGTAAAGCTTACTATGTATTTGATGGCAAAAGATTTGTTCTAAATCTTAATTTAGTGTTTTTTTTTTTTTATCAATGATTTAGTATTGGGTATACCATGAATTTGTGAACTCACAAGCATAAAAATGATTTTAGTGTTATGCATTTGAAACCCTAGTTTGATTTTAGCTATGGGTATTTGATTAAACCTATGATTTGAGAGTTTTGAAGTATGCTATGATTTTGTACATAATATATATGACTTATTCTCTTGGAAATTATTATGTTGTTTTGAAAATGCAACTTTTAAGATTTGAGCTTACTACATGTTTGATAAAATGCTAAGATTATGACATGTAATTTCAAAATGATTTATGGATATAGAAAATAATGATTTTTGAAAAATGTATGCTCGATATTGATAGACAGAGGGTTAGTAGACGGTTGGGACCTATTGAGTAAGTTGCCAAGGCGGCTACTAGTCCTAAAAGGGATTAGTTATGGTAGTGATTTTCAGTGATGGTGTATCTGACGTCACAAGTTGTGCCCTACACGTTCCCCTTGAAAAGCAAGAAGGGCAATGAGACCCTAAGGTGCAAAACCCAAAAGGTTCCCTGTGGATGGTTCATGCATGAACCAGTGTGATTGATTACATTGTTCGTATGTGAGGCATGCACAGTATTTGCTATGATGGTTTGACATTAAATATATAAATATTTTATTTATACTTTGTATATTTCTAATGATGGGGTGTTGGGAGATTTTTGTGAATGCTTTACTTATTATCTTGTACATGTGTTTAATTATAGAAAGCTTTCATTACTTATGCTTATGGTTTGTGGAATGTTGGTATTTAAAACTTTATAAATGCTTGGGAAAAGGATTATCCTACTGAGCTGTGATTGCTCATCCCTTACTAATATTTTCAGAGACTAGCATGCAGCCTGGGGTATAGGTGATGGAATGCTTATGGGAGCTTGGAGTAGAAAGAATATCTTTTGGAGCCATTTTGTATTTACCTTTAGAACTTATGTAGAAATGATAGCACTCAAACATTGTGTTTGAAAAGACTGTCTTGAGCATAGTTGTTAGTATCGTACGATACGCGATACGTATCGTACGATACGTTACGATACAGAGGTAAAACGATACAAATCATAGTTATGTATCGTTTTTGCGTCGTATCGTCTGATACACGATACGTTTTTACGATACGACCGATATGCGCAAAACCTGTTTTTTTTTCCGGGAAATGACGTCATTTTGTCTAAATAAGACACTAAATTTATCACCGCCACTGATGAAACGACGTCGTTTTGTCTAAATAAGACACTATTTTTTTTTTTTGCATAAAAAATTCTGAATCTTGATTAAGTTCATGGATTGAGTTCAAAATGGATGTTACAAAGTTAGATTAAAAATCTCTTTGGTGTTTGAAGTTTGAATTAGTGAACTATGGTTGTAAACTTTGCATTATAATATTAGTGAACTATGTTGATGACTTGAATAGGTGGTAGAGGATTAATGATATGCTATATTTTTATGAGTGTATAATTTTTTTTTCAAAGGTATATATATATTTTTTATTATTTATTTAAAATTACACCGTATCTTACGATACACGATACGATACATTATTTTTAAAAAATGATACACCTTCCGATACGCGTTTTGATAACTATGGTCCTAAGGCATTTATGGTGTACACTTGATCATACCATAGAGGATTATTATTTGGTATTGTAATGTAAAGTTATAACTTTGTGTACTAAGTTGTGGTATATATTGGTATTGGAAGTGTTCGAATTTGGGAGGACTTCGTGGCCTCTAATTGCCACCCCGGATTTAATTGGATTACATTTTTTATAGAGGCATGTTGTGAATATTTAGTTAGTTTAAACTATGCTATGCTCTCATAAGGATGCTCTTACTAGCTGGTTGGAAGCCCAATTTTCAAAGGAAACTTTGTTGAAATTTTGAAAAAAAAAATCAAATATGTTTTGATAAAACTAAATGTTTCATTTTATTCAATTATTATTGTAAACCGGAAAGAGAATTTTGGGTAAATATCTCTTTTTATTAAATCATGCTTTCATGAAAATTGGGGTGTGACAAGTATGTCTTAGAGCTTAGGTATTAGGTCTTATATGGGAGTTGTAGGTAATTGGATTATCCAAATATAATCCCAGCACATAAAGTTTTGAAAGTCATTAGGCTTTTGAGGTTAATTGTAGGAAACGACGTATCTCATAAACTCGACTACTTCTGTAGAATGTATATGTTTGAAATAGTGATCTAAAGCCTAGTTGCATATGTAGGATGGAAGCAAGAAGAGGACGTGGAATACCACCCCGAGGAGGGGGAAATCAAGTACCGCCACGTCAAGACACTATGAATGTTATCTACCAATGTTTGAGGGAGCTCACTACATAGGTACAACAAGAAGTCGGGAACAACAATAACCATACTACCGCCACCCAACCTCAAGCTCAAACTCAAGTGCAACAAGTTGGAGGTGAGGGTAAAAGGATGATGGTTCTTAAAGAATTTCTACGACAACGCCCTCCTACCTTTTAAGGAGGCCCAGATCCACTCGAGGTAGAGAAGTGGCCTCAACAAGTAAAGAAAGTGATGGATGACATGGATATTGCCAATGACTTGAGAGTTGGCCTAGTGGCATATCTTATGGAAGGGAAGCTGACCATTGGTGGGAGTCTATAAAAAGAAGGAGAAACATGGAACAAATGACTTGAGAAAATTTTGAAGAAGATTTCAAATGGGAAGTACTTTCCCGAATCAGTGAGGGATAAGATGACATCCGACTTCATGGCACTTCAACAACGTAACATGACTGTCACTCAATATGAGTCCAAGTTCGTGGAGCTCTCCCACTTTGCTACAGAGTATGTATCAACTGAGGCCAAGAAGGTCAAATTGTTTGAGAAAGGTTTGAAGCCATCTATTCGGGAGAAATTGGTAGTTCTTCGCATTTGTGACTTTGGAGAATTAGTTGGGGGGCTACCCTAGTGGAGAGAGATTGGGAGGAAACTTTGGTCATTCGAGAAGGCCAGCAACATAGGAAGAGTCAATCCAAGATCGGCAGTGGTAATGGTGGACGTCACAGGGATAATCCATACCAAAATTCAAAACACAGTATGGGTCAAGTGAGTGGGTTAAGTGAGTTAGTCAAGTTATGCACAAAGCTTGAGACCAAGGGGCCACGTTGAAAAAATGCTGACACACTTGAAGCAGTGTTATGGGTGTGGTGGCACAGGTCACCTCAAGGTTCACTACCTTTCAGTAGCTTCTTCACTACAGGTATGGGGTAGTAGGGGATTTTATCAGCAGTCCACAAAGCTACCATATCAGAAGACTTCTTATGCTCATGTATAGACAGTACCATAGCAGCCCCAGACCACTCAATTCAAATTTCAGTCACAACAGCAAGCTCAACAGAAGAAATAAGGAACCAAGACTCAGGGGCATTGATGCCTCAGCTCGTATTTATGACTTAGTTCAGCCTGATGGGAGTGCTTCTAATGCAGTAGTGGAGGGTATGATTCTTCTTTATAATTCATGGGCTCGTATCTTGTTTGATCTTGGGGTGACCCATTCTTTTATTTCTACATCATATGTTCTTGCATTGGGGTTGAATTTTGAGCCTTTGGGTTATATGTTATATGTAGATCTACCTACCGGGGATTGTTTGGAGACAACTAGAGTGTGTAGAAATTGTGTACTTTGCTTTAGAGAGAAAGAGTTGAGGGTAGATTTAATTGTTTTGGAGATGATGGGGTATGATGTTATTTTCGGAATGGATTTACTCTCTTCCTACCAGGCTACTATGGATTGCTACCAAAAGAAAGTGGTATTTTGTGTTCCGGGGGATATGTTTTTCTATTTCATGAGTAAAAATAGTATCCCTTGACATCTCCATACAACTGGGAAACACATTCTAAAGGTTGACATTGGGAGTAGCCTGATTTTCTTAGCCCACATTTCTGGAGAGGAACGGTATGATGTGGAGTCCACTTTTATTCTTATAGTATCTGACTTTCCTGATTTTTTCTCAACGAGTTGCCTAGATTACCTCCATTAAGGGAAGTGGAGTTTTCTATTAAGCTTTACCCTGGAACGGAACTGATATTCATTGCTCCTTATCGCATGGCGCCGTTGGAGTTGAAGGAGTTAAGGAAACAACTAGATGAGCTTCTTACCCTTGGGTTTATACGGTTGAGTACTTCACCTTGGGGTGCTCCCGTCCTCTTTGTGAAGAAAAAAGATGAAACCCTTAGATTGTGTGTGGACTATAGAAAGTTGAACCGGGTGACTATAAAGAACAAGTATCCTCTACCCCGCATCGACGACCTCTGTGATCAATTGAAGGGTTCTTGCTATTATACAAAGATTGATCTCCACACGGGGTACCATCAATTGAGAATATGATATTCCTAAGACCATTTCCCAAACAAGGTATGGGCACTTTGAGTTTGTGGTAATGCTGTTTGGACTCATGAATGCACCTACGGTTTTTATGGACTTGATGCATCATGTGTTTCGGACCTACCTTTACCAATTTGTCATTGTCTTCGTTGACGACATCCTCATCTATTCTAAAACACATGAGAAGCATGTTCTACACCTCAAGCTAGTTTTGTAAATATTGAGGGAACACAAGTTATATGCTAAGAAAAGCAAATGTGAGTTTTGGATGAGAGAAGTCAAGTTTTTGGGACATGTAGTATCCGAGGAAGGAGTGTTAGTGGATCCGTCCAAGATTGAAGCGATTTTGAAATGGGATCGACCCAAAAATGTGACCGAGGTCTTCTGCTTCTTGGGACTAGGCGATTATTATCGGAGGTTTGTAGAGGGATTCTCTCATATATCTATGTCGTTCACGTGACTTACTCGAAAGGGGAAAAAGTTTGAGTGGAATGAAGATTGTGAGCAATCTTTTGAGATTTTGAAGAGAAGGTTAACCACGACGCCTGTTCTCATTATACTTGTTAGTGGTGAGGGCTATGACGTTTATACGGATGCTTCACTACAGGGACTTGAGTGTGTGTTGATGCAACATGAGAATGTCATCGCTTATGGTTCAAGGCAACTGAAGACCCATGAGGAAAATTATCACATTCATAATTTGGAACTTGCCACTGTTGTATTTACCCTCAAATTATGGCATTGTTACTTGTATGGAGAACGGTTTCAAGTATACTCTGACCACAAGAGTTTAAAGTACATCTTCATACAAAAGGATCTGAATGTTTGCCAAAGATGCTAGATGTAGTATGTAGAAGATTATGAATTTACCCTTAGCTATCATTGTGGAAGGCCAATGTGGTTGCAGATGCTTTGAGTAGAAAGTCGCTTGGTGAAGTTAGTAGTATGTTGGCAAGTAAATAGAAGATGATGGGTGCACTGGGAGACTATGATCTATGGGTTGGAGGAGATGGATCCAGGCCATGCCTGTTTAACCTTGTGGATCAACCTACCTTCCAACGTAGGGTTGTTGAGCTGCAATGCTTGGATCCTTACTTAGATTCGATTCGAGCTCAATTGGAAAATGAGAAAGTAGTTGAAGGTTGGTCTTTGAGGAATCGAGTATTGAGATATGGGGAAAAGCTATATGTATCAGATGATTCGTCCATAAAGGAGGAGATACTTGGAGAGTGTTAACGCTCTAAGTTTGTTATCCACCCCAGTGACACAAAAATATATAGAGACATGAAATGTCAATATTAGTGGAAATGAATGAAGAAGGATGTGGTAAGATTCATAGCATGATGTGCAATGTGTCAACAAGTGAAGGTGGAGCATCAAAACCCGGAAGATTACTACGGTTCTTACCTATCCTGGAGTAGAAGAGGGATCACATCACCATGAATTTCGTGACTGGTTTTCTGTAGACTTCATGAGGGCACAATGCCGTATGGGTCATTGTAGATAGACTCACCAAGTCTGCTCATTTCTTGAGTATGAAGACCACTGACACTTTAGAGACCTTAAGCAAGTTTTATATTCGGCAGATTTTTAGATTATATGAAATTCTACTCTCTATTGTGTCGGATCGTGATTCTCGTTTTGTGGCACAATTTTGGCAAAGTCTACAACGAGCTATGGGGACAGAGTTACAGTTTAGACCTATCTTTCATCCTCAAACAGATGGCCAATCCGAAAGGGTGATACAAATTTTGGAGGACGTATTACGAACTTGTGTGTTGGACTTCAAGGAAAGTTGGAGTGATCATCTGCCATTGGTGAAATTTTCATATAATAATAGTTTTCAATCTAGCATTGACATAGCACCTTATAAAGTATTATATGAGAGACCTTGTAGATCGCCCTTGTGTTGGGCAGAAGTGGGGGAGGGTAGTTTATTTGGTCCGGAGATAGTAAGGGAGATTACTGAAAATGTACAATTAATTCAAGAACGATTACGCACAGCTCAAAGCCGATAGAAGAGTTATGCAGATAGGAGGAGGAGACCATTAGAGTTTTAAAATGGTGACTATGTGTTCTTGAAGGTGTCACCCCAGAAAGGAATACTTTGTTTTAGAAAAAAAAGGGAAGTTGGCTCCAAGCTACATTGGGCCTTTTGAGATAGTGAAATGAGTAGGGATGGTGGCATACAAGCTTTTTTTACCATCTCAACTTTTGTGAGTTCATGATGTGTTCCATGTTTCCATGCTATGGAAATGGGAGCCCAACACATCACATATTCTTGATTGGCAAGTCATCTAAATACAAGAGGACGTGAGCTACAATGAAGCGCCAATGCAAATTCTTGACAGGAGGGAACAAGCTCTACGACACAAAGTTATGACTCTTGTGAAGGTGTTATGGCAACACCATGGCGTCGAAAAAGCCACTTGGGAATTGGAGACCGATATACAAGCACAATATCTACATCTTTTTGACCTTAGAGGTTAGTAACAAGTTTCGGGGACAAAACTTATTTTAAGGGGGGTGGATTGTGAGATCTCGTGTGTTATATAAATATAAATGATATTAACTTACTAGTATTTTTAAAATAATTAAAATGAGGAGAAAAACTTCGAATCGTTGTTACATAAATAGTCGCGTAAGTTTGAGGTACAAAAATATTGACTTTTGGGTCAAATTTAATTTTTGAAGGTGTTTAAGGTTGGTAAGGGTAACTAAGTAAAAATATTAATTTTTTTAGGTCAAAATAATATTATCATTGAGTCCGGAAGATCCGAAAAAACTTGGAATAGACGTTTAGTTTACATAGCGGTTTAGAGGGTAGTGCTTCGGGTGTAAATTAACTGTGGTTTGAGATAAATCATAAAAATAAATTTTTTTAGGTTAAAATAACATTAAAAATGAATCCGGACAATACCTCTTAGAAGATAAAAGGAAAGAAAAGGGAAGAAAAATGTCTCTAAAGCTTGGATTTTGCTTGAAAATCCTAGGAACTTGGTTTTGAATTCTTGATTTATAGGTGGAATTTTCATCTCTCTTGCATTTACATTGTGCATCTCATGTATTTTTTTAGATAAAGCTTATTATGTGTTTGATAGCAAAATTAGTGTTGAGTATGCCATGAATTGTGAACTTACATGCATAAAAATGATTTTAGTGCTATGCGTTTGAAACCCTAGTTTGATTTTAGTTATGGGTATTTGATTAAATCTATGATTTGGGGTTTTAAAGTATGTTATAATCTTGTACATAATATGTCTTATTCTCTTGGAAATGGAAATGGTTTTAGTATTATGGGTTTGAAATTCTAGTTTGATTTTAGCTATGGGTATTTGATTAAATCTATGATTTGGGGGTTTTAAAGTATGCTATGATTTTGTACATAATATATATGGCTTATTCTCTTTAAAATTGTTATGTTTATTTGAAAATGCAACTTTTAAGATTTGAACCTACTACACGTTTGATAAAATGTCAAGATTATGACATGTGTTTTCAAAAGGATTTATAGACATAGAAAATAATGATTTTTGAAAAATGTTTGCTCAATACTGACAAGTAGAGGGTTAGTAGACGGTTGGGCCCTATTGAGTACGTTGTCAAGGCGGCTACTAGTCCTAAAGGGGATTAGTTATGGTAGTGGTTTTCAGTGATGGCCTATGTAGCATCACAAGTTGTGCCCTATAGTTACCCTTGAAAAGCAAGAAGGGCGATGAGACCCTATGGTGCAAGACCCAAAAAGTTCCCCGGGGATGGTTCATGTGTGAACCGATATGATTGATTACATTATTTGTATGCAAAGCATGCACGGTATTTGCTATGATGGTTTGACTTTAAATATATAAGCATTTAATTTATACTTTTTATATTTCTAATGTTTAGGTGTTTGGAGATTTTTATGAATGGTTTACTTATTATCTTGTACCTGTATTTAATTATAGAAAATTTTCATTACTTATTCGTATGGACCAATGAGCCTTTGGTCCAATGGTACTCCTTACCTTGTGAAGGTTTTGTCTTCTTGAAGTCAAGGGTTCAAGTCCCCCTCCCCTCCCTCCAAAATAAAAAAAACTTATTCGTATGGTTTGTGGAGTGTTGGCATTTAAAACTTTATAAATTGCTTAGGAAAATGATTATTCTACTATGTCGTGGTTGCTCATCTCTTACTAATATTTTCAGAGACTAACATGCATCCTAGGGCATAGGTGATGGAATACTTGTGGGAACTTGGATTAGAAAGAATATCTTTTGGAACTTTTTTTTATTTACCTTTAGAATTTATGTAGAAATGTTAGCACTTAAACATTGTGTTTGAAAAAGTTGTCTTGAGGCATTTATGGTGTACACTTGATCATCCCATAGAGGGATTATTATTTTGGGTATTGTAATATAAAGTTATGACTTTGTGTACTAAGTTATGGTATATATTGGTATTGGATGTATCCGGATTTGGGAGGACTTCGTGGGCCTCTAATTACTACCCCGATTTAGTTGGATTACATTTTTTTATGGAGACATGTTGTGGATGTTTAGTTAGTTTAAACTATGTTATGCTCTCACAGGGATGCTCTTATTAGCTGGTTGGAAGCTCAATTTTTAAAGAAAACTCTGCCGAAATTTTTGAAAAAAAAAATAAAAAATCAAATATTTTTTGATAAAACCAAATGTTTCATTTCATTCAATTATTATTGTAAAAGGGCAAGAGAATTTTTGGTAAATATATCTTTTTATTAAATCACGTTTTAATAAAAATTGGGGCGTGACAAAGTGTGAGTGTGATACGGATGCAGTTTAAACTTTTAGCTTAGTGTGTCTGCTCAACATTAAATTTTTTCATATTCACGATCAATGTTTGATATTTTTAAATTATACAGTGACTTCAGACACGGATTATCACTAGTAATTAAATATGCTATCAATTGAAAATATTGACAAAACAATTTTTTTTTAATTTATTAACGGAAAAAAATTAGTTTTTAATAACCGAATATTAGTAAGAATGTTGATTCAAATTATTATAGTTCTTATCCAAGATTGATTCAAATTATTTCTAGCTTAGAGCAAAAGATAGCTGTAGATGAAACACGTGATGATATTTTTATTCCAGCAGGCACTTTTTTAAAACTAAAGCATAATGGATGTAACTGGTGTTTTTAAATAACATAAATTCGACACTATTACATGTTCTACACAAACATAGTTAAACAAAAATTATTCGAAAAGAGAGGGGATTAAACAAAAATATTTTAGACGCACCTGGATTTTTTGAATTTGATTAAAGCAGCACAAAAAGGAGATGCAGAGCAAACAAATTTCCGCTGGATGAGACAGAAAGTAGGAACAATGTGTGGAGAGAAAAAGTATATTCGCAGCAATTGGCGATTGAGAAAGAGAGTAAAGCTTGGTAATGTTGTTGCTGTACCAGTTAAGGTTGCTTGAAAGTCTTGGTCAATATCTACCAAATAAACAAGAGTCTTGGTCACTATCAACCAATCAAAAAGTCTTGGTCCATAGCCACCAAACAAAGAAGTGTCTTGGTCAATATCTACCGAACAAAAAGTATTGGTCAATAGACTCAATACTATATAGTTCATTAACCATATAGTAATGGGTGGGCATGATATACCTACTACCCACGTTAAAAATAAATGTCAATGTAAACAAATGAGTAACCACGTTAAAAATAAATGTCAACGTAGACAAATGAGTAGCGTTATTCAGAATTAAATTTTTGACTTAATATATTAAATTAATCACTTATAATTAGGGTTGATAATCGAGCTGACTTTTGTGAGCTCGAGTCAAACTTATCAAGCTCTTTTTTTAAACGAGTCTAGAAAATTGTTCAAAACTAACCGAACCCAATAGCCCAACTCAATTATTAATATTACTCATAATTATTAGATTGACAAAAAATTCTATTATTCTTTAAAGTACTTTATCAATCTAATGGTTGTACTAAATAGTATTATTGTAACAAATTAGTACCCCTCTTGCATTGAATGATTGAAGAGAATGTTGCCCTCACTCATACGTCGTTGTTGCTCTTATAATACAGCTCTGATTCATATATAATAACACACATACAAACACTCACACTCTTTTTATATATATTAGTTGGCGCACATGTGTACATGTTACATATCCAAAAAAAAAAATTATGTTATTTTGAATGTCGAGGACTAAACCAAAGTCAACAAAAATATTTGGAGATGCAAAAAATTATTATTTTGGCCCGCCTTATTTTGTAGCTATTAACTTTATGGGAAAAAAAATTCAAGAGGTAACTTAAATGGCAACAAAAACGAGCTGTAAACTTAAATATATTATAAAATTAATTTGAATAATTAATAGCGATGTGTGCATCTTTTCTGTAAATTCAATAGTTATAAGTGACTCATATCTACACTACTATAAAATATCAACAAAAGTGAAAAACTTTTGAGACTATAGTTACCCTAATAAATTAACTAATGCCAACACTAATTTTTTAATAATGCAATTTATCATTGTAAATTGTTAAACCCTACAAAGTCTAACGCTTACGTCTTTTGAGTTACCCTGCTTGTTCAATTTTCTCCTTAAGCCTGTTAGTATCACTAGCATTCATTCATAATTTTTTAATAATGCAATCTATCATTCTAAACTGTTCAAAGGTTGAAGTCACTGTATAATTCAAAAATATCGAACATTGATCATGAATATGAAAAACTCAAATGTTGAACATACACACACTAAGCTAAAAGTCTAAACTGCATCCGTAACACACTCGCAATCTGGCATGTGAATCAATGGTTTAGGCTATCCTTTTAGCTGTGGACTATCTATATTAATAAGGAGCAATGTTAGAGGGATCTTATTTGGGGACTTTATTTAGTGACTTAATGATGTGGTTTCAATACAACAATTAGATTAATTGTGAGTTCCAATGATAGATGGAGCCCAAAACCAATCTAATAGTTTATATCAATAAGTTCCTAATAAGGTCCCCAAATAAGGTTCAAATAGCATTTTCCATTAATAAGATAGAGTACAATTTGAATCTTTTTTCACTTCAAAATTTAATTTAATTTTAATCCAATTGGGAAAACACAAGGACAATTCAGATTTAATCTACTTTTTATTCAATGGCCCAAATTTCATCTCAAATATTCTACCTTAATCCAAAGGTCTACAGTGCATCCCACAGAAAATGAGAAGTTTTTAAGGTGGCCACCTTGAATGAAGGCAGATCCAGCGAAGAGAGATCCCACAAAGTACTGTGAATACCATAGTGATCATGGTCACCACACCGATGAATGCATCCAGTTGAAGAAAAACATTGAGTTCCTGATTCAACGAGGGCAGCTGCGTCGCTTTGCTGCCTATGACAATCAGAATCGAGCTCCACCACCTCTGGCACCTCGGCAGCAAGCCTCTATGCAACATCAGTAATCACTGGGGGAAATTCGAGTGATATCTAGGGGATTTGTAGGAGGAGGGGAGTCCAACTCAGTCAGGAAAGCTCACTTGCGTAGAATCATTGAGGAGGCACTAGAAGTACATACTATGTCCAAAACATTTCGGTTGGACACGGCTATCACCTTCTCAAACTTAGACTTGGAAGGCTACCAGCATCCCCATGATGACCCCTTAGTGGTAAGAGCCATTATTGCCAACCGAACGGTTCATTAGGTCTTGATTGACAATGACAGCAGCTCTGCGGATATCATTTTTGCGTCTCCATTTGACAAAATGGACATAGGTAGAGAAAACCTTGAGCCAGCGAGAGCTCATTTGTTGGAATTCTCAGGGGAGAAGGTGATGCCCTTAGGATCAATCCAACTCGTGCTCACCCTAAGTGACCCTCCCTGCTAGGCCACCACTACTGTAAGGTTCCTAGTGGTTGATGCACCTTCTACATACAACATCCTTCTTGAAAGCTTCCTTCAACTCCATGAGGGCCATTTCCTTCTGCCTACAACCTAGTTATGAAATTTCTTACAGAAAACGGAATTAGAGTGGTCTGAGGAGACCAACGTATAGCCCGAGAGTGCTACACCGCCTCTGTGAAAAAGGAGGTTGAAAATATCCAGTTAGATGAGCTCAACATGAGAGACGAGTTGGATACCATACCAACACCATCGGAAAAACTGAGCCAATTCAGCTCGACGAGGAGCCAGTGCATCTGATCTACGTGGGATCTAAATTAAGCAGAGAAATCAAAAACCTCCTGATCCAATTCCTAAGGAGAAATATGAAAGTGTTTGCCTAGAAGCAAGAAGATATGGAGGGAATCGACCCTTTAGTCATTACACACAAACTCAGTGTGAATCTAGCCTGCAAACCTATTAAACAGAAGCAGAGAAGTTTTGCCCTAGAGCGCCAAAAGGTAATCAATGAGGAGGTCAGCAAACTTCTCCACGCCAAAGCCATTAGAGAAGTAGATTACCCCTCCTGGTTAGCAAACGTGGTTTTCGTTAAGAAGACCAATGACAAATGACGCCTCTGCATCAACTTCACTGACCTCAACCGAGCCTACCCTAAAGATAGTTTCCCCTTACCACGGATAGATCTGATTGTGGATGCCACCGTAGGACACGAGTTCCTTAGCTTTATGGACCCCTTCTCCGAATACAATCAAATTAGGATGGATCCTAGTGACCAAGAAAAGACCTCCTTTGTGACTGAACAGAGGATGTACTGCTACCAGGTGGACTAAAGAATGCTAGAGTCACTTACTAGCACCTGGTAAAACGAATGTTCTAGAGACAAATCAGAACATTCATGGAGGTCTATATTGATGACATGTTGGTAAAATTGCTGAAAGCAGAGCTCCACATTAGACATCTAACAGAGTCGTTCCAAGTTCTTAAGGAGTACAAGATGAAGCTCAACCCCGCCAAAGTATCTACGATAAAATTCCTGGGTTTCATAGTCAACGGTAGAGGAATTGAAGCAAACCCAGACAAATTTAAGGTAGTATTGGATATGTAACCACCGTCCACCACAAGGGAAATCCAACGTTTAATAGGAAGAATAACTGCCCTGCGTCATTTTATGTCCAAGTCAAGTGATAAGTGTCAACCCTTCTTTCAAATCTTAAAGAAGACATTTCAATAGGATACTCGGTGTGAAGAAGCATTCAAGGCCTTGAAGGATTATCTGACTCTCTGTCTATTCTAGTAAGCCCCTTGGAAGGGGAAGTACTCACTTCCTACTTAGTTGTCTCAAATTTCTCAACCAGCGCAATACTAGTAAGAGAATGAGATAGAGCTCAACAACCAGTCTATTACAGTAGCAGAGCTATGTGAGGGGCAGATGAGACATATCCAAAGATGGAGAAGCTTGTCTTAGCTTTGGTCACAACTGCTAGAAGACTTAGGTCCTACTTTTAGGCTCATACTATTGAGGTCCCAACATATCAGCTAATGAAGCAAGTATTGTATAAACCAGAATCCTTAGGGAGGTTGGTTAAGTGGGTCATAGAGCTCAGCGAGTTCAATATCAAATACAAAATGAGAACCATAATCAAAGGACATATTCTAGCAAATTTTATCGGAGAATTCACGACCGCAACACTTATGGAGGCAACCCAGCTGGTCCCCGACCTCCCAACATGGAAGCTTTCAGTAGATGGTGCTGCCAACACTCAAGGAAGTGGTGCCGGCTTAATCCTGACCTCCCTAGATAGAATAGACGTCGAGTATACCCTCAGGTTCGGGTTAAAGGCCTCAAACAATGAAGCATAGTATGAGGCTATCATAGCTGGACTCAATCTGACTTACTCAATGGAGGTAGAACAGCTCAAGATTTATAGCAATTCCCAGCTTGTGGTGAAATAGATAAAGGAATCTTATGAGACCAAAGGCAAAAAAATGGTCCTTTATCTCAGGAAGGTGCATGAATTGATCAATATAAAATCAGGCATGTTCCTAGAATTAAGAATTCACGAGCAGACACTTTAGCAAAGTTGGTGACAGCCTTGCAGGAAAACCTGGATAGGCTAATACTAGTAAAACACCTGGTAGAACCATTTGTGAACATTGAGGATGAAGAAATACTTCCTATACTGGACCTCCCGAGCTGGATGGACCCTATCAGAGAATATCTCTAGAAAGGAACCTAGCCAAAAGACCCGAAGCAAGCTGCGAAGCTAAGAATCAGATCAGCTAGATATTCTCTGTCCTGAAAAGGAACTTGTACAAGCGAGGTTTTTCAGCACCTCTCCTTAAATATGTGGGAGAGGATAACGCTAACTAAATACTCCAGAAAATCCACGAGGGAGTCTGCGGAAACTACATCAGAGCTCGAGCTTTGGCAGGAAAAACATTAAGGTAGGGGTACTATTGGCGCACAATGCTCAAGGATGCTACTGACCTGGTCAAAAAGTGTAAGGTCTACCAAGTACACGCCAATATTCCCCACTGTCCACCAGAGCTCTTCATCTCGGTGGTGAGCCCTTGGCCTTTCCAGCAATGGGGTTTGGACAAACTAGGACCCCTTCCCACTAGTGTTGGTGTCACGGGGTTAAATTTCTCACCGAATTTTTGCCTCGTGATGGCACTAAGATCTTACACTTAGTCTCAGCCAGACACTCAGAATGCACACAGAATGCACATAAGAACAGAAAAGGGACAGTAAGCAAACCACAGACAGAGCACACAGAATTTACAGGCAATCAAGCCAAACCTTTCTTTTTTAATAAAGTACAAGGAACTTAGCCTTGTGTCTATTTACAAAAATGTGCCAACTTTATTGTTGCATTACAGACCCCAAGCACCCTATTTATAATGTTCAGGGTGGCGATTACAAGCCCAATTGCCTAGGCACATGTCTGTAATTCAAATTCTACCAGAGGTCTGCTGTGATTGGATGACAGGGAAGTTATAATTGATGTTTGCAGACTTCCCTGCATGTTTGTCTAAATCTGACAAAGATCCCACATGTTCTACACTTGCCAGAAAACTGCCCAAAATTGCCACCATTTACAAGTTACATGCCCAACTTTCTTACATGTTGTGCATGTACCAGGAGCCCTCAACATCCAAATTGCATTAACTTCGTGCCTAACCATGGCCCAGCCCATGGCTCATTATTCAAGCTAACATCGCCCCACAATTCAAGCCACCTTCTTCCTTGCTTGTATGCTGACTTGTGCCCATGTGCATAGACTACCTCCCTCAGTCATGAATAGGACTATTGCCATTTTGGCTAAGGCATGGGCGCCTTTGGGCGAGGCCACCCGATGCCAAATGCTGTCAATGTCTAAGGGGGTAACAAACCACCCCCGCCAGAAGAGCTCGACGTCCTCGTTGAGAGGTTGTCCCAATACTCCTTGATCTGTGTCTCAAACTACCAAAGAGTCGCATCTCGTTCCCAAATTGCATCTGCTTCGGAACCCCTTTTCCAATGCACTAGAAAATCAGTACTGCGATTCTTCTTACTCTGACCCATGGTCCGGTGAGACAGAATCTTGTCGACCTCTCTATCAAATTGTTTCCTGATGATAGGCAGAGCCCTCCGAGCTTGCTTCTTTCCAGCATTCAATAAGTCTTCCTGAAAAGGCTTCAAAAACCTCACATGAAAAGTTGGGTGAATTTTCAATCGATCAAGTAGCTTTAAGCGATAGGCAACATTCCTGACCTCCTTCATCACCTCGAAGGGGCCATCGTATTTGGGAACCAGCCCACGGTGTACTACCTTGTTGTTTATCCTTTTCCACAACGTAGGAGTCAATTTTAGCAAAACTAGATCACCAACTTAAAATTTCAGTGGTCTGTGGCCTTGATCAACATACTTCTTCATTCGTCGGGCTGCTTTGGCCAAGCTGTCCTTTGCCTCGTCGAGTAGCTCCTGCTTGGAAAGGGCAAACTGATATGCAACAGGACATTTTCCTCCGGTCCTCTGTTTTACCACTTTATGGGGAGTAAGTGGCTGATGTCCCATAGCCAACTCACAGGGACTCATTCCTGTTGCTGAAGATCTATGCAAGTTGTAGCAAAACTGGATAGTGTCCATAAGCTCCCCCCAATTTTTCTGACTTGCAGTGACATAGTGCCGCAAGTAGTCCTCCAACAAGGCATTAATCTGCTCATCCTGTCCATCAGTATGGGGATGACTTGCTGTAGAGAACTTCAACTCAGAACCCATGAGATTGAATAGCACAGAGCAGAATCTACCAGTGAACCTGGTATCATGATCACTGACTATATCTTCAGGCAATCCAAAGTACTTCACCATGTACTTTGGCAAGCATGAGGTGCAAGAATGAACACTGCATACTTGGAGAAATGATCGGCCGCCACCATGATCGAACGCATGCCATCAACCTTTGGCAGATTGCAAATTAAATCCATCGAGTCTGACTGCCACGGTCTGTCAGGAATGGGCAAGGGCTGAAGCAAGCCTACTGCCTTCTTCTTTTCAACCTTGTCAAGTTGACACACGAGACAAGTTTTGACATATGCCTCAACATCGTCTTCTATCTTGGGTTAGTAATAGGAGCGAGCCAATAATGCAAACATCCTCTCTACTCCTGGATGTCCAACCTACTAAGAATTGCGTGTCTTACGCAGCAACGCCAGTCTTAGCTCCCATCCTATAGGAACATAAAGTCTGCCCCCTTTAGCATAGAGCAGATCATCATCAATCTAGTACCTACGCACCAGACCCTCGCCACCTTCCTGCTTCAATTTTCTGTAAGCAACATCAATCTAGGCACGTTTTTTGCCTCTTGCCAGTAAGTCAGTTTGCACACTGAACAGTGCAGCAACATAGTCTTGGACCTCTTTCCTACTCAACGCATCAGCAACTTGATTTTACCTCCCGGGTCTGTGCACCCATACAAAATCGAACTCAGCAAGAAATTCCTGCCATTGGGACTATTTCGGGGTCAACTTTTTCTAGGTCTTGAAATAAGTGTTTGCCACATTTTCTATCATAACAGTGAATTTCGTTCCCAGCAAGTAGTGCCTCCAAATTTCAAGGCAATACACCACAACAGTCATTTCCTTCTCATGTGCTGAGAATCGTTGCTCAACATCTTTTAGTTTTCGACTTTCAAAGGCAACAGGGTGTCCCTCCTGAACAAGGACTCCCCCAATGGCTCGGTCAAATGCATCAGTGTGCACTTCGAAGGGCAGATTGAAGTCCACCAGTCTCAGTACAGATGCAGAGGATACTACATGCTTCAACTTCTCAAAAGTTGTCTTTCTTCAACAAGTCAGTCAGGACATTGCACTTCTTGGAATATCCCTCAATGAACTTGCGGTAGTAGTTGGCTAGGCCAAGGAACGACCTTAGTTCAGACACCTTGGTTGGTGTAGGCCAATCAACAATTGCCTTCACCTTCCTCTCATCCATCCGGATTTTGCCCCAACTAATATAATGTCCCAAGAATATAACTTCTTGGCGACAGAATTCACACTTTTCCTTTTTGACCTATAGCTGGTGTTCCTTAAGCCGTGAGAACACAGCCCTTAAATGATCTATATGATCCTCCAACGTTTCACTAAGACCACAATATCATCTAAGTACACAACCACAAAGACATCAATGTAATCATAAAAAATATCATTCATTAGATTACAGAAAGTTGTCGGGGCATTAATGAGCCCAAATGGCATTACAAGGAATTCAAAAGAACCATAACGCGTCACACACGCAGTCTTTGGCTCTTTTCCTTCTGCAATTCTAACCTGCCAATACCCAGTCCTAAGATCCAGTTTTGTGTAGAAAGTGGCCTTGGACAGTCTATCGAGTAGATCAGCAATGTTCAGAACAGGTTACTTGTTCTTAATAGTTACCTTGTTCAAGGCACGATAGTCGATGCACATGCGCAGCGATCCATCTTTCTTCTTCTAGAACAAAACAGGGGCTCTGTATGGCGCATTGAATGGGCTTCATGCTGCGAGAATCTAGCAACTCGTTCAATTGCTTCCTCAATTTTTCTAGTTCCATTGGCAACATCCGGTAAGGGGTATGGGTTGGAGGCTTTGCACTAGGCTCTAGTTCTATCTTGTGGTCAATTGCACGTCTGGGAAGAAAGGCTCTTGGGGAGTTCAGGGGGCATAACATCAGCAAATTCGCCTAGTACATCTGCCACAACATCAACTACTTTAACCACACATCTAGTTTAATCTCTACCAAGGCTGCAAGGTATGTCATCTCGCCCTTCTTCAACCCAGCATTTACTTGCACAGCAGATAACATTCCCATCTTCCACTTTTCATCTTTCTTGCTTTGGTCTGCTATGACTGTAGACACAAAAGTAGGGTGCTTTCTCATCTGTGATAAGCACTCCGTTCAGATGTGGCATTAGTGTCACTTTCACTATAACAAAGAATTCATTCCCTAGGATAACATCAAAGTCATCTAAGGGCATAACCATTAAACTCACTTGGCCTTCCTACAGACCCACCTTTTGGTGTATTTCTACTGTACCACGTACTAGCATTGCTTCAGAATTTATTGCCTTGAGTTTGCTTGAATTCTTTGACAATTTCAGGCCAAACTTTTCCACCTTTTTCTGGACAACGAAGTTATGGGTGGCTCCAGTATTCACCATGGCCTAAACTTCCTTGTCGTTCACCCAAGCCTGTACAAACATCAAGCCTTTGCGAGGTTAATGAATTTTTTCCACAGTAATTGCATTTAGCAACTGGAAAGGGTTAACTCTGGTAGGAATCAAAGGCTTTCTTCTTATGGCTATTGTCTAACTTGTTAGAATCAGCAACGTTCTTCTTTTTCTTCCAATCCGCTTTCTTTGCGTCTTTCCTGTCGCACCATCCTTTTTCTTTTTCTTAGAAGGGCCTTCGCTGCCACCCATTTTGAAGTCAACCAGGCCATCTACTGCAGAAATGGCAGTGGGCAGATTATGTACCCCTTGCCTCCATAGTTCAGCCTGTGCCCAACTTTGCAGCCCAAACATAAAGTTAAAGAGTTTGTCTTCCTCTGACATGTTCTTGATGTCCAACATCAACGAACTAAACTCCTTCATGTAATCACGAATTGTTTCGGTGTGCTTTAACTTTTTGAGTGAGTCCTTAGCAATCCAGGTCGTATTGCTAGGAAGAAATTGATCCTTCAATTCCTTTTTTAGGGTCTCCAATGTCTCAATCTTTGGACGACCAGCAAAGGCATCGTCCTCATTTCGGGTCCGCCACCACTGTTTGGCATCACCAGATAAATACATACTGGTGATTGTCACTTTCTCTCCATTAGGCACATGGGCCACTGTAAAGTATTGCTCCATGTCCTAGAGGAAATTCTCTAGATCCTTAGCGCTTTGGGTGCCTCCGAAGGCTTTTGGTTCAGGGACTTTGATTTTTGAAGATGTCTCGCCCATAGTAGGTGTAGCATTCATGGCATTCTTCACCAGGGACACTTCATCTTCAAGATCTTTCAGATTTGTTTTGATAGCGTCTGTGAGGGACATGATATCCTCCATCATTGTTACAATCTTTGCATCGGTGTCAGTCACATAAATATCAAAAGCTATTTGTAATCCCGCAATTTGAATAGCGTGTTGCTCCATCTGTACAGCCACGCTAGTTGCACCATCAGTTTGAGGGGCGTCCAAAAAATCTTCGAGATGGGCAATACGTTCTCGCAATTTAGTAGCATTTTCACCAGCCATGTTCGCAAACCTGGCTCTAATACCAATTGTCACATGGTTAAATTTCTCACCGAATTTTTGCCTCGTAATGGCACTAAGAGCTTACACTTAGTCTCAGTCAGACACTCAGAATACACACAGAATGCATGTAAGAACAGAGAAGGGACAGTAAACAAACCACAGGCAGAGCACATAGAATTTACAACCAATCAAGACAAACATTTCTTTCTCAATAAAGTACAAGGAGCTTAGCCTTGGGTCTATTTACAAAAATGTGCCAACTCTATTGTTGCACTACAAACCCCAGGCACCCTATTTATAATGTTCAGGGTGGCAATTACAAGCTCAATCGCCTAGGCACATGTTTGTAATTCAAATGCTACCAGAGGTCTATTGTGATTGGATGACAGGGAAGTTATAACTGGTGTCTGCAGACTTCCCTTGCATGCTTGTCTGAATTTGACGGAGATCCCACATGCTTTATACTTGTTAGAAAACTGCCTAGAACTGCCACCATTTGCAAGTCACATGCCCAACTTCCTCACATGTTGTGCATGTTCCAGGAGTCCTCAGCATCTAAATTGCATTGACTTCATGCCTAACCATGGCCTAGCCCATGGCTCATTATCCAAGCTAGCATCGCCCCACAATTCTAGCCACCCGCTTCCTTGCTTGCATGTTGACTTGTGTCTATGTGTAAAGACAACCTCTCTCAGTCATGTATGAGACTTCTGCCATTTTGGCTAAGGCATGGGCGCCTTTGGGCGAGGCCACCCAATGCCAAATGCTGCTAATAATTATGGGGGTAACAGTTGGACAGTGCAAGTTTACCATCGTTGGGGTAGATTACTTTACCGAATGGGCAAAAGTTGAAACTTTGGCAACAATCACTAAACAGAAGGTTCAAAGCTTCACATAGAAGTCAATAATTTGCAGGTTTGGGATCCCTAGAGCTATTGTCTCCAACAATAGAAAAAAATCAGCAACCCTAAGTTCAAAAAATTATATGCTGAGCTAGGGATAAAAAATTACTTTTTAGCTCCGGTCCATCCTCAATCCAACAGACAAACAGAGCTCATCATCAGAACCATAAAAGCAGCCCTGAAGACTAAGCTGGATGCTGTGAAAGGTAAATGGGTGGAACAACTCCCAGAAGTATTGTGGGCTTACAAGACTACGACCATATCAGCAACTCAGGAAACACCATTTGCTTTGGCTTTTGGAACCGAAGTAGTGGCACCTATAGAAGTTGGATTCCCATCTCCCAGTGCTGAACTCACAGAGCCAGAGCACAACGATGAGTCACTTCTATTGAATCTCGATATCTTAGATGAAAAAAGAGACAGAGCCCTACACCATATAAAGAATTACTAGAGGAAGACAACAAGATACTATGACAGAAGGGTTAAATGTAGGAGTTTTAAAGTTGGAGATCTAGTACTTAGAAAGCTCCTACTTGCAAGAAAGGACCCCTCTCATGGAAAATTGGGTCCTAATTGGGAAAGCCCTTATATCGTATCAAGGATAGCCAGACTTGAGAATTACGAGTTACAAACAGAAGAAGGAAAAATCCTGCCTCACTCTTGGAACGCAGAACATCTCAAAAGGTTTTTTCAATAAGTTTCTTCTGTAATCAAATCATTCTCAATAAAATAGCAAGTTATGACTCATCCCTACACGATTCCATGAAGTAGCTAAAAAATTAACGATGAGCTCTTCAGCTCATAAGTAAATGATGTTTTCTTTAGCTCATAAACAAAAGATGAGCTCCTCAGCTCATAAAATCAAGATGAGTATAATGAGCTCTTCAGCTCATAAATAAATGATGAGCTCTTTAGCTCATAAACAAAAGATGAGCTCCTCATCTCATAAAATTAAGATGAACTCCTTAGCTCATAAAATTAAGATGAGTTATTCAGCTCATAAAGTTAAGACGAGCTCTTTGGCTTGTAGCTAGAGTGAAGGAGCCTTTTAGTCCATAAATCAGAAATAAACTCTACAGCTTATAAACACAACTAACAGCTGTGGAAAATAGATTTTGTTCATCAAATATAATACAGAGAAGTGTCAAAAAGAAAGAACAAAGAGTTTTATAGCCCTCCAAATTTCCTCTTCAGTGCGGCAACTTCCTCCAAAGGAAGATCCATATGAAGGAGAAGAGGAACCACTAGAAGAATCACTCCTCCTTCACTTTCTTGAAGATACACCAACGCCCTCGTCTTCATCTGAGAAGAAATAAGAGTCGGGAGAATCTGGAATGGAAGCAAAGTCTAGAGTAATTGTTGCAGCGTTGAACAAGAAAAGGTTCTCGGATGTCACCAGCTCTGAAAAGGGCATAGGGTCAACGTGGATCACCTGTTCAACCCTCATTATCTCCACCAGAGCCATGTCAGGCGCACTTGCACAGTAGGAGCACGGTGAGAATAGGTAATCGCAAAGTTTAGCCAAAAAGAAGGTTCCTTAGACACTTACCTTTATAGGAAAAACTCCCCCAGGATCGAGAAACCCTATTCTATGTGCAGCACACCTTGGTGGACCTCCAAGAATCTCGGAGGCAAAGAAAAAATGTTGAGACCACCCTTTAGGAGGGGAGGTCAAGGACCAAATGATGCACACGAAAACGCCTCCACCGAAAGCTGCTAAAGTAGGGGACCTCATCCTCGTCGAGTTCATAAAAATAAAGAAACTCAACAACATTGGAGAACTCATTAAGAGAAGGGTTCGACAGTTCAGTAGTTGAAGTCTTAACAACAAGAGAAGAGCTTGACAGCTCAGTAATTGAAGTTTCCAAAGGTTCTGAAGAAGGGAGCCCGACAGTTACAGGGACAAAAGCAGTTTCTAAGGTAAGAGTTGCTAGAATGACTAAAGAAGAAGGAACATTTTGAGCCAAGACCTCAGTAGGTGAGTTCGACATTGTAGCACCACCAAAAGTAAGCTTAGGAGCAGAAGGGGCCAAAGCACCATCTGTACCCTCAGCATTGGTCTCCTCCGCCTCCTCTTGGGCTGGGATCTCAAAGTCAAAGTTTAGATCGGGATATGCTTCTTCGGCTCCGTCTTGGAAAGCAAGCCATCCGGTGGTCCACTTGGTAGTAACATCGTCCATCAGCTTGACAACTAGGGCATCTTTCTCTTTGACGATGACTCTCTGCACCTCAAGCTCACTTCGGAGAACGTCACTCACCTCAGTCAGGACATCGTACTTCTTTTTCATACTCTTGTAAGAGCCTAAAGCCTCAAATGTCTCTCGGCTAGCCTTGGCCCAAGCACCGGTCTTAGGCCTAATCTCCTCCTTGATCCTCTCCTCATTCGCCTCTAAACCTTTGATGGTAGAAGCTTGTCTTTCCACTTACACCTGTAACTCTTGAATCTGAGTTTGAAGGTTATTGTTAGCAAAAGTCAGTTCGATGGCCTTAAGTTCAAACGCCTTTGACGCTTTGGCAGAGCTTTCTAGAGCTCCAATTCCTTCACCTGAGTGGTCATCTGGGAATAGATACAACCAGGAGTTAGAGTTAGCGTAAAATAGCAACACAAGGTAAAAGTAGAGCCTAAAAAGGATGGAGACTTAAACAATAGCTCCATGTAATGCTGAATTAATGGAGGTCTTAAGGTGCATAGTGGCAGCCCTCTGAACGTCGAAAATAGGAATGATGGAGTCAAATGCACCAGTAGCAAGCTCAACATTTTCTAGAAAAGAACCTTTGCCTTTGTTTGCCTTAGGATGCTTCCCTTTATCAACCTTGGGGCTCATTTGAAGTAGTTGAGAAAGCTTCTTAGATGGCCCAAAAGAGGTAGAAGCAAGCAAAAAATGAGAGACCAACTCTAAGGCTTTCCCGACCTCAAGAAAAGAAGGAGAAGATGGACCATGCTCAGGAACCTCTCTAGAAATAGGTAGGGTCCCTTGGAGAGAAGTGGTCTCTATAACTTTTAGAGAAATCAATGACGAAACAAGTGCTGGTTGAGTTGAAGTAGGAGAAGCAGAGGGTACTCCCAACCTTGGCACCTTGGCTTGGGGAATGAAACTACTACCAGAGCCAACCTCAGCCTTGCGCTTGCCCCCACTCCTGTTATTCTTTAACAAAACAACCTTAGCCTGGAGTGCTTCTTGACTAGGCTCCATCAAGGAAGAATCTGGAGCCTTAAAAGGTTTAAAAAAAAAAAAGAAAAGAGAAGGGGGGAGAGCTAAAAGTCAGAAATGGGCAGAGAAAGTGTTACTTGCCGCCCCCTGGGCACTAGCAATAGAAATGGGAATAGGGGTCTCGATCCTCACCTCAGGAGGATTGAATCCGAGCGCTATAAGAACCTGAGGGTTGATAAGCTCAGAGTATCTCTCAGAATTGCAACCCTTTAAGTTCTAACAAAACCTGCTTATCCACAGTGTTGAGTTCAGGTCGAACACCTGAGAAGTAAAACAAAACAAGCGGAGCAAATTCAGCAGGGGAAGCCAACAAAACTGATCCTATCTTGCTCAGGTGAGGGCTTACCCAGGTTGTTAGGGGCAAACCTAGCCCGAGGAACTAGAAGAATATCTATTACATCTGCAGAACTGTATTCCCATTGTCAGTCCCACATAAAGAAGAAAATTTTTTTCCACCTCTTGTGGGAGCTTGGGATATCGGAGATGATGACCTTGGTATTCACCCGTTTGGAAATGCACAAAAATCCGTCAGAGGGAATGCATTTAAAATTGAAAAACTTCATGAGCAAAGAAACAGTGGGAACCCCTAGCTCGAGTTTCTTGAAGAAAAATGAGAAAACCCACTAGTATACCCCCAGAAATTAGGAGAAAGTTGAGCAGGTTAGACATTAAAGTGTTGCAAGACACTCTTAATAAAGGAGTGAATTGAAAAGTGAAGGCCGTTCTCAAAGGCAGCCATGAATAAACAAACTTTCTTAGGAATTGAGGAGTCATATCGGGTATATACACTTGGTCTCCAATGTTGTACACCCTGAGGAAAACCAAAACGAGCAGCTAGAACCTTCAAATAAGAAGGAGAGACCTCACTAGGACCCACTAGCTCTGCAGCTCTAGAGGCAGCTCCTACACCCTCAGCACTACCAGAGATCCCTACGCCAACTACCTTGGCTTTACTTTTATTAGAGTTTTTGGGCATAGGGGAGGACAACGAGGGAGGCTCCTTAGTATTATCCTCGACATCGACAAAATCGACACCTGAGAAATTATCAATCTCCTTGCCCACATCTCCCAAATCAGTATCCTCCTCAATAGACCAATTCCCCATCAGAAAAATAGACGAACCTGTGCTTTCGAAAGAAGCAGACATAACTGGACAAGAACAAGGAAGTTTAAAGGACCTGTAAAGAAGGGAAACATCTGAAAGACACTTTTGAAGGGTCAAGGGGGCAAGACACCAGCGATCGATGACAAAGACCCTAACTGCAGAATAAGGGTCAAAAAAGAGGAGAATGTGATTCAAGGTAGAGCCTCGATTCCTAAAATAGCAAAAATGAAAGGTCCAAAAGTGCAGCAATCACCTCGAATTCAAGAGATCTAGAGCAAAGGAAAGATAAAGAACTGAGAAACATACCTAGTCAAGAACGAGCAGCGAACTAGAGCCCAAAGTATGAAATCAAAAGAGTGAGCTTTGCGAAGCCTTCGAATCAAACCAGGGAAAGTTGACTTTTCGGTGAGAATCAGAGCACACCGACGAATTGAGGAGCCAAGTTCGCAAGAGAGAAAAAGAGAGAATCTAAAGAAGGAAGTTGAACAGGGAAATGAGGTAGTTTTTGTTGTCATGAGAGTATTTAAAGTTTGGAGAACTTGGGACAAAACACACGAAAAACGAGGAAGAAATGATTACTAAAAACTGTCAAAAAAACCCATCACTCTATTTATCTTAGAGGTATATTGGTCTCCCTTGTTTTATCTTCTATTTATCTTAGAGTTGTCTTTTTTGTGACACCCCAAATTCATGGGATCCGTTAATTTTTCATCAACCCACGGAATGCCCGTGGATGCCGTATAACTTGATATCGCACCGTTGTGTCCCATTTACTGGTATCCATAATTTAACGAAATCCGGGCAGAATCTCCTTTGTACGTGAAGCTCTACCCCAAAACACAATTTGTGCAATCAACATTTACATGACCCATCCGAGGTCCAATATAATACCATAACCACACAAGGACCATTTTATAAGTAAAACTTGACCACACTGGTCCAATCATCATATTTATATCAAAATATGCAAGGTTATATTAAAACAGTCCATATAGACTCTATTACAATTCCTTTACACATTACATGCCAAAAATTAATTACAAATCTACTTTTACAAAAAAAAAATGGATTGGAAGCCACAAGTTGGCTTTTCTTCAACCATGTGACCCTGATTGTGAGTCGTCCATTGGTGCATGATCCACACCTGAAATATTTCCCGTATAGGGTGAGCCAATGCCCAGTAGAATAATCCCTACAGAGGCTACTCATCACCTAAAATGCATATGCAATGTTTACATGCAACATTTCACAACAAGTATTCCCTCCAACAATAACATATAATACAATGTTGGAAAATCATGATGTCATGCCAAGTAATGAGATGAAACTCACTCATGCATGCTATCCCGAGCCCACACCGACTCCCACAACACAATGCGACACTTACGTGTAAAAAAAACGTCTTTGATGAAACACATCCAAAGATCATTTTGAAATCAACCATATGTCATAAAACTAATTCATTCTTGGATGTTTCCCATCAAATGAATAATTTATATATCAAAATCATGTGCCTTTATGGGGTATCGGATTCGGGAATCGCACCTCTGGCTCCGTACGCCGTTACACTTTTCTAGAATTTCACCGCCGGTAAGTGTATGAACCAAGTGGCCGGATTTTTCACCCGAGGGAGTGTCTAACCCTACTTGCTATACCCGACACAAGTTTTCTTATGCATGTCACCGTGCGACTCCGTAGGACGTTCTATCCCACTTTCCCGAGTCCACCATCAAGCACCAATGTTGGTGTTGATCACCCCATGCAACCCTAGACCCACACTCATGCATGTAGCCCATGAATGTGATGTTAATTCCATGTCCATATTGCAATGCATGTCAAATGACAATTTTTACATATCATTGTATACTATGGCAATTAATATCATTTGCATATAATCACATAACTATTTCAAGTTCAATATATCCAAGAGCATATATCAACACTCCATCAACATGATAACACATAATACATGCTAATATTATATTTCATTCACAAGGCATAATATAAAACACATAGCATGCCCACATGATCCCAATTTTCAAGGGATTACATAAATACTTCCATATACCAAAATCAAGCCAAGATTTTATATGGATCATTCAAACAAAATAAAAACTAGAATATATGATTTTTATATAACCAATTATCGAAACATTCTAGAAATTACAAACTAGCACTTTCTAACTACCAATTCACACTAGAATTGATCCTACCCATTTTCATAACACCAACCATAATGAAAAAATATTAGAAATAACCAAAATAGCCCACATGAACCCTATGGACACCTTAGGTTAGAAATAGGTCCGAGTAGGAGGAACTCTACCTCTTGAAGTGTAAAGAATTTGTAGGAAGCCTCAAAAACAAGATTTAAGCCCAAAGCTTAGATTTCTCCAAAATCCTCCCTTTGAATCTTCGGTGAAAATCTTTGTTTTTGGTACTCACGCGTAGCTCTCGTCGCGTAAATCGACTTTAATTCTTGGCCCGACAAATTCCGACCGACAGAACACCGAGAATCGGCGGAAGAAAGTTTGAAGAATTTTTTTTTCTTCTTTGCTCTTGGGTCTGATCCAGCCGACCAAATGAAGAGAAAACATCTGATTTTTCAGATATTTGCCCACTTTTATACTTTTTAAACACTTGGCCCTCGTCGCGCCAAGTGTTGTTCTTTGTCCGGGTCCGTTTTCGTTCCGAAACGATTAAATTTTGTACCGATTTAAGTTCAAAATATTTTATATGAACTTTATTTAAAATATTTTTTAACTTTTAAAATTTTTATAAAAATTTCGTTTTTAGGGGTCATCGAACACCCGTCACCTCGAAAAACGTGAAAAATCTGACTATCTCAGAATTCAACGAAATTTGTCTGGGTAAATAGATTTCGTGAAACGAATCCAACGGTGAGGTCCGTTTCATCATCCGGGGTCTATAAAAATATCAGTTTTTAACCCGCACTATAATGACAAATTACCATTTTACCATTTTTTTCAAAAAAAGTTAAAATTTTTCCCGGGTTTCACATTTTTGGTCATGGATGCCCTAGTATTGTTGTTGATATGACTACTACTGTGGGACTTAAGACACACCTCTACCGTTGAGACATCTATTGGTACTTTCACTTTTATGTTTGACTAGTATACAGTACCTACTAGCACATTTGCATTACCAACACTGTCGGGCATGATTTCTCAGAAAGTTACGACACAGTTGTTTTATAGTCGTAACTTCGCTGAGTGGTCTCGCTCATTCTAGCTTTTCTTACGTTGTGTAAGGAAGCTTGGTTGGCTGACAGGATTTCACCCAAAGCTTGCTGATGCCGACCCTGGATATTCTGTATGATTTTCTAAGAACTGTGTCATTCTTGGATGGTTATTTGGCTTGATGGAGCCATCTATTTGCAGGATTCACCAGTTTCATAGCTTTGTTTCGAAGCTATGGAGCGCATTATCAAAGATGTTCCGATTTAGGATGGGGAGTTCATGTTTATGAGCTTTCTCATGAGCTCTCATATGCTCGGCAGGGAGATATGACCGTTCAGGATTATTATGGTTATTTGACCCATGGCTATTTGACACAGCGTTGGCTTGAGTGTAAGACTCTATGTGCTCTTACTGTTATTCCGAGGATAGAGCCCGACGGAGCAGCATTCTTCCATACTTGAGAAGAGGATGATAGAATTCACAAGTTTCTTATGGGGCTTCGTGATGAGTTTGAGGGACCTTGTTCCCAGATCTTGTTGATGTTGACGCTTCCTTCTCTTTATGAGGTGTATGTGATGATTGAGCAGCATGAGTGTCACGTCCATATTGTATCACTTCCAGTTACGGCCTTGACCTACGGCTAATTATATGACCCTTGCAGCTACTACAGGGTCTTATTTAGGATCCTCAGTCAAGGGTGGGCAGCGCTCGAACCAGCGCCATCAGGGTGCCCCAGATCAGCATAGACAGGGGGATTCTCATCAGTGTAATTATTGTGGCCGACCAGGACATCTTAGGGCTACTTGCTAGAAGCTCCATCCAGAGCTTAAGTCGCCTCCTCGTGGCTGTACTGTTGCTGTTACTGAGATACCACCACTTACTACCGCTACTCTTGCTACTACTCCTCCTTGGTAGAGTAATATGGATGTTATCACTTTTCAATTGGATATACTTATGTACACTCTAACTTCTCAGAGTTTGACTACTAGTATACCTCATGTCTTTCATGCTTGTGTCAGTCCATCTCCCCTTTGGAAGCTGGACTCGGGTACAAATGGTCACACGACAGGTGAGGCCCATCACTTCACCACTTTTGATGAGCAATTACATACACATGTCCAATTAGTAGATGAGACACATGCCCCTATTGTTAGTAGGGGTACAGTCCGCCTCCCAAATAGTTTTACATTACAATCAATTTTTCATGCGCCAAAGTTGGCCATGAATCTATTATCTGTACATCAGTTAGTCAGAGATTTTCACTGTGCGGTTATGTTCTTATCTGATTCGTGTTATTTGTAGGACCTGAGTACTAGGAGGATTATTATCAAGGGATATGAGAGAGATAGACTGTATTATCTAGGCGATCAACCTTCAGTTTCATCAGTTCCTCCACCTATATCACCTACACCTGCTTTGTCCTTATCTGTTCCTAGCTTGTATGCTAGTATTTTACCTAGTAGTTATCGTTATGAGTTTTTTGTCACAAACTGCTCAGTTGTGGCATGACCGTTTTGAACATACAAATTTTAAATATTTATGTATGTAGTTTTCTGTTTTGAGCAATGCTTGTGTTAGTGGTAAACTTGACTGCTTTATATGTTCCCTATCGAAACATGTTAGAACCAGTTATATTCCTCGCATGCACCAGTCACCCAAGTCTTTTGATCTAATACACTCTGATATTTGGAGCCCCTCTTCTGTTACTGCTCTGTCAGGTGTTCCATACTATGTAACATTTATAGATGATCATACCCGTTGTACTTGGGTCTACCTTTTGCATAGAAAGTCTGATGTACTTCCTATAATCACTCAGTTTTTATAGATGATTTAGACACAATTCAATGTCATTGTTCATGCTCTTCGTTCGGCTAATGCCAAAGAATATGTGTCTGATGCCTTAATGTCTCACCTTTCTTCTCAGGGTATTCTCCAACAACTCACTTGTTCATATACTCCTGAGCAAAATGGTGTTGCTGAAATAAAAAATAGGAGTTTGATAGGAATGGTATATTATATGCTTATAGACATGGGTTACCAAAATCTTATTGGTATTTTACCGTTTTGACTTATACCTTTCTGTGCAATCGTACACCGAGTTATGTTCTTCAGCATAGGGCTCCCTTACAGGTCTTATTTTTTGAGCGGACACTTTTTGGTCCCCCCCTCATATTTTTGGATGCACATGTTTTGTTCAGGATCGGTCTCCTACTCGTTATAAGCTTGATGATAAAGTGATTCGTTGTGTCTTTATGGGCTATTTTCATCAGTCTAAAGGGTATCGGTGTTATGATCCTATTAGGCGTCGTATGTATCACAGTCTAGACGTTACATTTCTTGAGTATATTTCTTATTTCTCTTCCAGTCTTGTGTCTGCCCCTCCAGTTGATGATATTCCCTTTGATTTTTCATTAGCGTAGGAGCCAGAGCCATTGGTAATTATCATTACAGAGTCATCCGTCTCTCCTCCTCCATAGCCACTCATCCTTATCAGTACAGAGTCACTAGTTTCTCTTCCTTTGCAGGTTTATGTTCGTCGCCCTCGCTCTCATCCCCTTGCTGATGTCCCCTCTATCTCAGGCGATGCAGGTAATACTTCTCAGTTCATTGAGCATATTGATGCACCTGTTTTTAGGACTGATGAGATTTCAAGTACTGAGCCAGTTACTTTACCTGATGAGGCATTGTTAGTGGAGGATGATGATTTAGAACGTCGTTATCTGCGACGTGATTGTCATCCAGTTGTTCTTTATGGTTGGATTGCCAGGATTGTATATCCCATCTTTGCTTATATGTCTTATGGTGCTTTGTCTCCTACATTTCGAGCTTATAGTATGGTCTTATCAGATACGCCAATTTCTCGCTCTGTTTCAGAGATTATGAGGGAGTCCCAGTGGGTTCTTGCCATGCAGACGGAGATGGATGCTCTTCAGCGTAATCATACGTTGGATCTTGTCTTTTTATCTTTAGGGGTGAAGCTTGTTGGCTGTCATTGGGTTTACACCCTGAAGTTTCTTGTGAATGGTACTATTGGTCATCACAAGGCTAGGCTTGTGGCGAAGGGCTTTACTCAGGTACCAGGTTGAGATTTTGGTGCTACTTTTGCCCTGGAGGCAAAATTGACTACTGTTCGATTGATTATTTCTCTAATTGCGGAGTATTTTTGGCTTCTTCAACTGTTGGATGTGAAGAATGCATTTCTTCATGGTGATCTGGATGAGATTATTTATATGGATGCACCACTAGCCTTTCGTGGTGAGGGAGAGTATGCTGGAAAGGTATGTCAACTGCATAAGTCTCTTTATGGACTGAAACAGTTACCACAAGCCTGGTTCTTTCGCTTTAATGATGTAGTTGTACGTTTAGGGTTCACCAAATGTCATTCTGATCATATCTGCTTCATTCGACGAAATACTTCTGGACAGTATGTCATCCTTTTGGTATATGTTAATGATATTATTATTACCAGAGATGATGTTTCTGGGACTGCACAGGTCAAGGTAAACCTTAGGAAGGCCTTTGATGTGAAGGACTTTGAATTTTTACGATATTTTCTTTGGATTGAGGTTGCCCATAGTAACATGTGTATTGTTCTTTCTCAGAGAAAGTATGTTCTGGATCTTCTCTTAGACACTGGGATGCTGGGGTGCAAATCGGCATCATCATCCATGGTTGCAAACCTGAAGCTTACTGCTGAAGGTGAGGAGTTGAGAGATCCGACTATCTATCAAAGGTTGGTAGGTAGACTTATTTACCTAGCTAACACTAGGCCAAACATTTCATTCATTGTCAGCCGAGTTAGTCAATTCATGCACCGACCATGTCAGCCTCATCTTAATGCAGTTTATCATATTCTTCGATACATTAAGTCTTGTCCTGGACTTGGGCTGTTTTATGCATCAGGATCTTATACTGATTTTCTAACCTGTTATTCAGATTCAGATTATGGGGGAGCGTGTGACAGGTCGATCTACTACGGACTTCTGTGTTTTTCGAGGGACTCATCTTATTTCTTGGAAGAACAAGAAGCAGGTAGTTATCTCCCGCTCGTCAGTAGAGACAGAGTATCGGGCACTGACACTTAGCACATGTGAGATTATCTGGCTACGATCGATTCTTGGCGAGTTGGAATTTTCAGTGACTTCTTCATCTACATTACATTGTGATACTTCTGACTCTGTATTACATGAGAGGACGAAGCATATAGAGATCGATGTTCACTTTTTTCGGAAAAAGTTAGTAGTGGTATTGTTACTGCATCGTTTGTGAAAAATAGTGATCAGGTTGCGGATGTTTTCACAAAACTTGTCACTCTATCCATTCTCCGGAACTCCGTTGTCAAACTTGACTTAGTTGATATTTTTGCGCCTAACTTGAAGGAGAGTGTTGGAGATATAAGCTTAGTTTATTAGGGTTTATTATAATTTTTCTTTTTACCTTTTTATCCTTATTGTAGTTTTCATTGGCTATATATACGGGAGCTCTACACTTAATTTGTATCCCTTTTAACTCACACATATTTCTCTAGTGTTTCTAGTACATTTTGCAATTTATTATTGCTCTGGGACTTGCTATTCTTTGTTGCTCAATACTAGTGGTTATTCAAAAACCAATAATCACCCTTATCATGAAATGAACTTTTTTGTCATAACGTGATCATAATCTGTTTATTACTTGTTTCTGCATGTTAATAATCAAGGTTTCTATGAATTCACAGACAAAATCGTATCTAGAATTCCTGAATTTAATAAGCCGGCTTTTTGGGCTCGGACAGAATCTGGAATCTTCCGAGCGGTCTTTAAAGCAAATCCTAGTTTTGATGAAGCCCCATGGCCTTTTTTTTCAGCCCATTCGGTAGACTTCGTAAAGAGACAGCTGAACAAGGATTACCACAAGAGATTAACTGCTGCTCAGGCTCTTTGTAAGTTATTCAGACAATCTGAATTATTAGATTTCTGTTTTGCAACTGGACCAAGATCTTTTTGTATATAGGGATGGACAATTCTTTCTTCGTTCCAAATTTTGTCTCGGCCCTTATGAAACCATGTTGAAAAGTTACTTTGATGTGAATAAATTTGAATGACATACCATTGCTTTCTTCCTGAGATGGATAAGAATACTAGGAACAATTATTGCAATTCCTAGGGCGTTGTGATCCTTATTTAATCAGCTAGATTATTATTCTGGGGTTCTAATATCTTCTCTTGAATTTTCTTCTTTAGGTCATCCATGGCTGGCCGGTTATCATGATGTCAAGTTACCCTTGGATATCATAACAAACAAGCTTGTAAAAGCCTATATATGTTCTTCTTCTCTCAGGAAAGCATCTCTTGGGGTATGTAGTTCTGCCTTTGAACAACTGCTACTATCGCTTATAATTTTGTCCAGAGAATGTACAAAATTTGGAATTTAAAAACTCCAGACAACAAAAATAAACATAAGGCCAATTTTCTCTAAGCAACCTGAGAGAACATAAACAAGAAATTTTGATTTTTTCCTATCTTGAGATGAAAAGAACTCGCTTATGGACATCTAAGGCTAATGCATTTAAGTATTAGGATGCTTGAGCATAGGAGCAGTAAGTATATTGTGTTCGCTCTGCTTCTATGGCAGGCTCTTGCAAAGACATTGGCAATACCTCAGCTGGCTTATCTCCGAGAACAATTTACATTGCTAGGCCCAAACAAAAGCGGATTCATATTTCTACACAACTTTAAAACGGTAAGCTCTTCTTGTTTTTCTTTTGCCATTTTTTTACGAGCTGTTTGTCAACTCCTCTCCCAGTTATCCTAAATGTCAAAATACGGCAGGCTGTGGCAAAGAACTGCACTGATGCCATGAAGGACTCAAGGGTTCAAGATTATGCCAGCATGGTGACATCCCGTTTCCTTATATTTTCTTGTTTTTCTTTCTTTCTTCTTCTTCCTCTTCCTCGTCTTCTTTATTAGTTAGAATAAACGGACCTTATTAATAAATATTACTGCATAGCAAATTAAAAATTGAGACTCTTGGCTGAATGCATATTCATGTGTCTTGCAGGTAAGTTCACTTCAATATAGAAAACTAGATTTTGAAGAATATTGTGCTGCAGCAATAAGTGTGCATCAGCTGGAAGGAATGGAGACTGGAGAGTTGGGAGCAACATGCACGACGTGCCTATGAGCTTTTTGAGAAGGATGGAAATATACCTATTATGATAGAGGAACTTGCCTCAGTATGATCTCTCTCTCTCTCTCTGTGGATTTGCATAAGCAAGCATCCATGTGTTCTTGGGCACATCTGGTCCTCTCTTCTCTCCCTAGTGCATTGTTCTAGTATTTACGCATGTGATCCAATGAAGTGCCTATATAGCGATTTTAGGCCTGGAGCATAGTTCCTTGTGAACACTATAAATGGAGTACTGAACAAGAAGTGGTGCGGGATATGTTAATCATAACTGGTCCACTGAGAAATTTTCTGCACCAAAAATTGCCATGGACTATTTTGTTCCTCTGATCCAAATACCTTTGCTATTCCTTTGTGGCCAATTCAATCCATAACCTCTACATGCAAACCACATTTGCGAGAAGGATGATGACAACAGAGGTGCAAGTACTAGTTTAAAGGTTTTTGGTCTACTGATCTCGCAGATTTCTTAAGACACTAGGGGATAAAAATTTGAGAAATTCATGATTTTCACTACCATATGACTCCATTCAATTTTTATATTTCCTATATTTGTTTTCCTCCACGTATGTGTCCACAACAATCAGGAAACTTTCTAAATAACTTGGGTCTTTCTTACCAGGAGCTTGGACTTAGCCTGTCAGTACGTGTTCATGTAGTCTTCCAAGACTGGATAAGGCACTCCGATGAAAAGCTTAATTTTTTGGGATTTGTCAGACTTTTGCATATGATTTCTTCTCGTGTGTTTTAGAAGGCTTAGTATGAAATCCAGCTACAGAAACTTTATCCGTAGAAATCTACCTCTCTTTCATTGAACTAAATTGTCTCATGGGGACAACAAGGCCACCTTTTTGAGGGAAATGCTAAAAAGGCAAAAAGCATATGTCATGTCTTAAGAGCAGCTCTAAGTTGAAACAATGAATAATGCGGCTTGAGTGGCAGTCAAAGCATTTTGCAACAATTTCACACATCAGAATGCATTCTTCAAACTTCCTTGCTCGCAATTTTTCTTTTCGAATGTTTGGTTCCGATGCATTTCAGTGTATTGTGTAGACGAATGCACATCATAGAGCGTAGGGGTGTTCAAATTTTCGATTGACCGTAATTTTCTACTTTATCCGACCCTATTCTACCTTACTGAACGGTTAGCCACAAAAATCGGGTAAGAATGCGGAAGAGTTTTTGATCTTCCGATTAAATCGGATAGTAATACAGAATACCTATCAATTTCCGCATTCTTACTCTACCCTACCCTACCCGCAAAAAATATATTTAATTTTTTATATTTTTTTTAGTAATTATAAGAGTATTTGTGTAGTATAATTTATATTAAAACATTGTTATTGTTGTGGATGTTTGAGTTGCGAAAACATGAACTTTTTTTGTGTAGGTTACATGATTTATATTAAAATATTGTTATTGTTGTGGATGTTTGAGTTGTGAAAATATGTACTTGTTTTTTGTGTAGGTTACATGATTTATATTAAAACATTGTTATTGTTGTGGATGTTTGACTTGTGAAACATGGACTTATTTTTGTGTAGGTTACATAATTTGTGTAACATTTATGATGGATTGATGTTCATACTTTCTTATGTTTTATTGTAATTTTTGTTGTAATTGTTTTAGATTTTAGTATTATTGATTTATTGTGTTGTTAAATTAGTGCATCGTATTTAATTGAATTGTTAAAATGATCCAAAAATTAATAATTATAAAAGTGTTTACCCGATTTCTTATCCGACTTTAATCGAGTAGGAATACCATACCTGATCGGGTAGGGTATATCAAGAAAAAATTCTTCCGCAAAGTATTGGATAAGAAGACGAAAGACTATATTTCTTACTCATAAGGTATGGTGAACACCCCTAATAGAGTGTATCTAGGCTAGAAGACATTGTAAAACTGGTGGAAGTCCTAAAGCACTTAGCTCATCACACTACAAGAAAAGTAGTGATAGTCGACGTTTGAGTAAAATGTCGGTGTTTGCTAATTATCGGCGTTTAATAAAACGCCATTGATTCTCAGCGTTTTTTAAACACCATTGATTCGTAATTAATTTAATTAAGCACTATTAAATATTGTTATTTACTGGTGTAATAAATTTCAATTATTACCGTCGTTCAGTATACGTCCCTTATTCTAATTTTCCTTTTATTTTTTTTAAATGTTTTGACCTTTGGCATTGATTTTGTACAGATCCATGTATGTGTTCAAGTTATTTTCTTAAAATGCAATTTGTATTGGTCAGATTTCGTACCTAGCCTTCACCATCAAAGCCCAAGCGTCCATCAAAGAGAGCTCAGCTTGAGCAATTATGCTTCTATTGTCTTCTCGTAAGGTCATCAAGTATTAGGTTTTTGTGTTCTTTTGATTGATTCTTCATGTTGTAATTCCACGAATATGTGGTAGAAGACTAAGAAGTTCAAAAGAATCTCCCAGAACTTGACCGCTCACATGTTATAGAGCTAAGGATGTTAGGCCTCTATTGAGTTGAGAATTCAAGTCTACTGTTGAAGTATTTGATAGCTCCCATGTTTTACTTTCTACATTTCTTGAAATTGTTCTATCTTTATAACGATATGCTTTTCTAATATGTGTTTCTTGCTTAGTAGAAACATAATGGGTAGATTACACCTTGATTTCTTTGCTTCTCATTTTCATCTTTTATACTTCTTGCTTCACGTTCAACCATGTGCGCATGGGTGCCTTTTCTTTTAGACTATTTGATACGATGTTGTTCACATCAAGTAGACTGGTGATTCGACTCTTCGCTAGATTATTGGCATATATGCTGTATAACTTTTTGCAACAGTTGTGGCATGCATTTTTGGGGTCCAGCATGCATTTTTTTGGTTTAGGATGGTTTAGGGGCATTGAGTCTGTTAGAGAACATAGTGCCATATTATTCTATGGTTAATTTTTTTTCTTGGTTCTGGTTTGCATATTTTGTGCTCTGGAGCTGCTGCTACGTCATTTTCCAGTGGATCATTTGCTCATTCAAAGGATTCTCCTAGGTGGCCATACCCTTTTCTGGAGCTTTCAACACCGTGTGAACCTCTATGGTAATTTGCTTTTGATGTTTGCTTCGCTAATCAGCAAGAAGACTTTGAAAGGGAGATTTTGCTTCAGGATTATTTCACCAACAAAGAACTACACTTTACAGGTAGCCTTACTGCGTCTTGCAATGTTGAGTTTTGATATATGTGAATATAACACACAAACCATCTTCTCGGCAGTGATAAGAAATATAGGGTTATTTTGTTTATTAAGAGTAGAATAGTCATTTACTTTCTCTGCCTTGTTTAGCTTATATATAGTCTCTTTGTATTTAGGTTAAATTACTTTTTTTATTCAATTGAATTATGGAGTATCAATAAAACCCTAGTCTCCTCCCTTTCTTATCTCTTGTATTTCTTTAGATTGTTCAATATGGTATCAGAGCAAAGTTTCATGGGACAAGGTTTAATCTCAAACACAATTTACGCGGATCCAACTCCGCGGTGAGTTAGCCGGGGGTTTACAAGGGGCCGCCCCTGTCGGGGTTTGTTCTTTTGAGAAGGTATTTGTTCCGTTTTTTTTTTTTTTTGCAATATGGTATTTGTTCCGTTTTTTTGCAATCTGGTATTTGTTCAATTCTTGCAATCTGGTATTTGTTCCATTTTTGGCAATCTAGTTTTCTTTGTTTGTTGATTATGGTTACTGTAAGAGACGATTCGCTTCAGTCTGTGAGTGTGAGGTTGGATGAAAGAATTATTCGTATTAGAGTTATGTGATGAGAAAATTTTTTAAGGGTAAAAAGCTATGGGGATATGTTAATGGAACTTCTGTGAAACCTAAGAATACTGATGCGGGTTATGCTGATTTGATAGACGTCTGGGAAACAGACAATGCAAAAATTATTACTTGGATCAAAAATTATGTTGAACATTCTATAGGTACGCAGTTAGCAAAGTATGAGACATCAAAGGAGGTTTGAGATCAACTGCAAAGGTTATTCACTCAATCAAATTTTGCAAAGCAGTATTAATTGGAGCATGACATATGAGCTCTTCAGTAGAAGAATATGAGTATTCAGGAGTTTTATTCTGCTATGACAGATCTTTGGGATCAATTGGCTCTTACAGAATCGGTTGAATTAAATACATGTGGTGTCTATATTGCTCGTAGAGAGCAGCAACGGTTGGTACAGTTTTAATGTCACTTCATAGTGATTTTGAAGGACTTAGATGTTCAATTTTGCATCGTTCTCCGCTTCCTTCTGTTGACTCAGTTGTCAGTGAGTTATTGGCTGAAGAGATACGTTTTAAGTCTTATTCTGACAAGGAAATTATTTCTACTTATGATCCTTCTGTGCTAATAGTACCTTCTAAACCATTCTCTCATAATCAGAATAAGCCTTACACAAGACCTGCCTTCGACGAGTGTAGTTTCTGTAAGCAGAAAGATCATTGGAAGGCTCAATGTCCTAAGTTAAGACAGCAGAATCAATCTCAAGCTTGGAAGTCTGGCAACCAGTCACAATCTAATGCTCCTAGACCACCTTAGGGTTACAAACCACAACAGTCTAATACTGTAGCAGTAGTTTCATCAGGTCCTTTCACCGATTCTAGTACCTTGGCTGAGCAATTTTAGAAGTTTCTCTCCTTACAGCCACAAGCTATGTCTGCTTCTTCTTTAGGAGGTCAGTTACCTCATAGTTCTCCAGGTATGTCACATTTTGTATGAGTCTTGGATTCTGGTGCTTCACATCATATGTCTCTAGATTCTTCATCTTTTGCTTCTGTATCTTCTTCATCTTCTATTCCTGTTATGACTGCTGATGACACTTCTATGCCTTTAACAGGTGTTGGTTTTGTTGTCACACATCATTTGTCTTTCCCTAATATTTATCATATTCCAAAACTCACATTAAATCTTGCTTCTGTTGGTCAGTTATGTGATTCTAGAAATTTAGTCACCTTTTACTCTTCTTCTTGTTATGTACAGGATCTGCAGTCTTAGAAGCTGATTGAGACAGGCCGTAGGAAGGGAAGACTATATATTTTGGATGAGTTAAAAGTGCCAGTTGCTGCTACTAGTGTTGATTTATTTTCTTTTTGTTTGAGTCCTTCTTCTTCTAGTTTTTATTTATGGCATTCTCGTTTAGGTCATGTTTTATCTTCTCGTTTGAGATTTTTGGCATCCACAGGGGCTTTAGGAAATTTGCAAACTTGTGATATTTCTGATTGTAGTGGATGTAAATTGACAAAATTTTCAGCTTTACCATTTAATCGAAGTATTTCTGTTTCTTCTTCTCCATTTGATTTGATTCATTCTGATGTATGGGGACCTTCTCCTGTTGTCACAAAAAGAGAGTTTCGATATTATGTTTGTTTTATTGATGATCATACTCGTTATTGTTGGATTTATTTAATGAAACATCGTTCTGAATTCTTTGAGATATATACAGCCTTTCGAGCTCTTGTCAAAACTCAACATTCTACTGTTATCAAATGTTTTAGATGTGATTTGGGTGGAGAATACACTTCTAATAAATTTGATGAGTTGTTTGCCTTAGATGGAACTATTCACCAAACTTCGTGTACAGATGCTCCCGAGTAAAATGGTGCTGCTGAAAGAAAATATAGGCACATTGTTGAAACTGCTCGTTCTCTCTTGTTGTCTTCTTCTATTCCTAGTGAGTTTTGGGGTGAAGCTGTTCTTACTTCTGTACGTTTGATTAATACAATTCCATCTTCTCATATTTTAGGTGTTTCTCCTTTCGAAAAATTGTATGGGTATGCCCCTGATTATTCTTCATTTAGAGTTTTTTGTTGTACTTGTTTTGTTCTTCGTCCTCATGTTAAACGCAACAAGCTGTCCTCTTGATATGCTATTTGTGTCTTTCTTGGTTATGGTGAAGATAAAAAGGGGTATCGTTGTTTTGATCCAATAACTCAAAAATTTTATGTGTCTCGTCATGTTGTTTTTCTTGAGCATATACCTTTCTTTTCTATTCCATCCATTACTTATAGCTTGACTAGATCTAATCTTATTCGTATAGATCCTTTTTCTGGGGATTCTAATAGTTTGTCATCTCAGGTTTCTAGTACTTCAAATACCAGTACTGATAATTCTATAGGTACTGACACTTTTCTCTCTAGCACACCTGAAGCTACCTCCTCTCCTATGGTCCCTCAAGCTCTGTCTAAGATTGTGGACCCACCTCTACGTCAATCCACACGCATTCGTAAGTCCACAAAGTTACCAGATTTTACTTATTCTTGTTATTCTTCATCTTTTACTTCCTTTTTAGCTTATATTCATTGTCTCTCTGAGCCCTCTTCCTATAAAGAGGTAATTCTTGACCCTTTTTGACAGCAAGTTATGGATGAGGAACTTTCTGCTTTGCATAAGACAGGTACTTGGGATTTGGTTTCTCTACCTCCTGGAAAGAGTGTTGTTGATTGTCGTTGGGTGTATAAGATTAAGACCAATTCTGATGGATCTGTTGAGCGATACTAAACTAGGTTGGTTGCAAAAGGGTACTCTTAACAGTATGGTATGGATTATGAGGAGACATTTGCTCCTGTTGCAAAAATGACTACTATTCGTACTCTTATTACAGTTGCTTGGATTTGTTAGTGGCATATCTCTCAACTTGATGTTAAAAATGTCTTCTTGAATGGGGATCTTCAAGAAGAAGTTTATATGGCTCCCCCTCCTGGTGTTTCACATGATTCTGAGTATGTTTGCAAGCTCAAGAAAGCGTTATATGGTCTGAAACAAGTATCTCGTGCTTGGTTTGAGAAATTTTCTGTTGTGATATCTTCCCTTGGGTTTACTTCTAGTAGTCATGATTTTGCTATTTTTGTTAAGTGCATTGATGTAGGTCGTATCATTCTGTCTTTATATGTTGATGACATAATTATTACTGGTGATGATATTAATGGTATTTCAGTTTTGAAGACAGAGTTAGCTAGACAATTTGAAATGAAGGATTTGGGTTCTCTACGATATTTCTTGGGTATTGAGGTAGCTTGCTCACCCAGAGGTTATCTTCTTTCTCAGTCGAAATATGTTGCAGATATTCTTGAGCGAGCTAGACTTACTGATAATAAGACTGTAGATACTCCCATTAAGGTTAACGCAAAATATTCTTCTTCTGATGGTTTACCTTTGTCAGATCCTACTTTATACCGTACTATTGTTGGGAGATTGGTATATCTCACTATTACTCGTCGAGATATTGCATATGTTGTTCATGTTGTTAGTTAGATTGTTGCTTCTCCTACTATAGTTCATTGGGCAGCGGTTCTTCGTATTTTGAGGTATATTCGGGGTACAGTCTTTCAGAGTCTTTTACTTCCATCCACCTCTTCCTTGGAGCTGTGTGCATATTCTGATTCTGACTATGGCAGTGATCCCACAGATCACAAATCTGTTACTGGTTTCTGTATCTTTTTGGGTGATTCTCTTATTTCTTGGAAGAGCAAGAAACAATCTATTGTTTCTCAATCTTCAACCGAAGCAGAATATCGTGCTATGACATTTACTACCAAAGAGATTGTTTGGTTATGTTGGTTACTTGCAGATATGAGAGTTTCTCTTTTTCATCCCACTCCTATGTATTGTAACAACCAGAGTTCTATTCAGATTGCTCACAACTTGATTTTTCATGAACGAACTAAGCACATTAAGATCGATTGTCACCTTACTCGTCATCATCTCAAGCATGACACCATTACTTTGCCCTTTATTTTTTCTTCTTTGCAGATTGCAGATTTCTTTACCAAGTTGCATTCTATTTTCCGTTTTCGTTTTCTAGTTGACAAACTCTCGATGCTTGTCGCTGCTACATCGTGAGTTTGAGGAGAGATGTTAAGAAATATAGGGTTATTTTGTTTATTAATGGTAGAATAGTTATTTACTTTCTCTGCCTTATTTAACTTATATGTACTCTCTTTGTATTTAGGTTAAATTACTTTTTTTATTCAATTGAATTATAGAGTATCAATAAAACTCTAACCTCCTCTCTTTCTTATCTCTTGTATTTCTTTGGATTGTTCAACAGGTTGGTGGTTATGCTGAGTAATGCACTGGATAACTTCTAATTGCTGTTGATTTTTCCTGGAATTGATGTTTGATATTTTGTTGTAAGTTCAGGCAGAGAGTTATATAGATCAAATGAATTGGATTGATAAGATAACGTGGATTATTGCTTCATTACTGTGTTCTCAGGCCCCTGAGAGGGTAATCCATAGGAATTCATTAATAAGCATGTGGCCTTTGATCTTCATACTGACTATTGCAACCGGTTTTTGTTTTAGTGCATGCTTGCTAGTCCCATGGGTAGTGGTCATCATTGATCTGCCAGTCAGAGTAGTTCTTTTGAACGTTGTGGTTTTGATCATGCAGCAGTTGAAGAATTTGCGTCCTGAGAGGGTTGCCTGTGCACATCATGAACGTGCATTGAGAAGTTCACAACAGCAACGACCAGGTCTAAAATGAGAAAAGCCGATTGATATGTTACGAAGCGTATGGGGAAATGATAAATGTGCTGATTGTGGTGCTCCTGAACCAGATTGGGCATCCTTAAATCTTGGAGTTCTTGTCTGCACAGAATGTTCTGGTGTTCATTGAAACCTCGGTGTGCACATATCAAAGGTAAATTTCATAATCTTGGCCACATGCCTTTTTGAAGGGTACTTGTGAAACCAAGGACCATATGGTAGATGTAGCTACATATTTGTCAATATATAATATAAAATTATTGGAAATTCAGACTTATTCTTAGACGGCGTCAATATTTAGTCAATAGATTCACTATAGAGGTCTATTGTATTTAAATTACTATTTGCAAAAAGGAAAAACAATTGTTTATTATGTTTACCGGTTGGCATGGTTTTCTTTTGATGGATATACTAAAATAGTTTTTTGTCCACTTGTGGTCGACTTCTGTTGCAGGTCAGGTCCATGACATTTGACGTTAAAGTGTGGGAGCCGTCTCATTTGCTAACTCAGTCTGGAAGGAAGCATTGCAATACTGTGAATTGAATATGTGGTAGATGGATGGGTGGAATGCAGTTTTTATGTGATTCAATTAATAGGTTTTATTGCCCAGTTCAAAAAATCAAAAAAATAATAGAAACAGAAAAGAATTTTTTTTTTTGAAAAAAAACAAATCCTGGTGTTTAACAAATGCCGGCAATTTTCCCGTGGTCAGATTTTTGTAAAAAGGGTGATGTTTATTTTTTGGTCGAGAAAAGCGTGGGTATATATTTAACGGTGTTTGAGAAAACGCCGGAAAATTTCCCGACGCCGGTATAGTCAACGCATCAAAGTAATGCCGTATATTAGTTTAGCCGGCGTTTTTTGAACTTTTGCTGGCGTTTGTCAAACGTCGGGAATTCCCTTTTTTGTTGTAGTGTCAATAATTGCTTCTGTGATCTGCAAGGAGGCTTTAAGGTAACCGTTAATATGGTTTTTGATTGCATTTGGGCATAAAGGCATGTTGATCAAACATTAGCCGCATTGTTTATGTTGTAATTATATCGGAGTCTCACTATCATGTGCAACTGCAATTGTTATATTGTTATGTGCGTATTATTTTTTTACACGTATATATATACAATATCAAATCCAATCGATTAGTGGTGTGACATTAATGGTCTAAGTAGTTATGTAAGTAGAGGAGTCATGGTGTATATTCGTTATCTTTATAGTACTTTTTAATTTGTATTCAAAAACTCAAATATCAATCAAAAAGAGTTTGTGTTTCCTATGGAAATTTTGGATGTTAGGTTCTTATATCGGTCACTAAGTTGTGCTTAGATTGTGGTTAAATCATTTGGGTTTCCTATAAGGGAAATCTGAGGTGCAATTTTTATTCAAATAGCTTATTCACATTTGCATTTATCGATTGCCTCATGAACAGTGGTATAATCATTTATCAATTCATTATTTTATTTTATTATCAAGATGAAGTCCATTCTTAATGCCTTTTCGTGTTGTGTATAGTGGTTTTTGTATGCAACAGAGTGCTATACATCTATGCTATGCAATAGAAAGTTTTGGGAAAATTACACCTAGGTCCTTTGAGATTTGTTACTTAATTACATGGATCCCTTAATATTTAAAATATTACATACAGACTCCTTGAATTTTGTATGCGTGTAGCATTTAAACTCTTGTCGTCAATGTTATATTCGTTAGTAAATTATATCTAGACCTTCTGAAGTTTATAAATGTACAACACTTAGGCCTTTAAGTTTAAAATATTATACTTAGACAAAAAAAAATTCAATTAAAAATAGAATATCAAATATTTTAAATTTTACAATCAAAATTCATGCTCTATTATGTTATTTATTGAAATAAAATTAAAAATAAAAATCTAATTTTTTCTTAGAAAAATGTATAATTAGTACTATTGATACCAAAATTTTGACGGTTTACACATTAGTTTGTTGGGCTTCGATTACTTGAAAAAGAAGTCAGAGACCGGAGAGAAACTCCGAAGGTCGATTCTCCGATACTTAAGTCAGTAAGTTACTCAAAGGTACAAACTGCGTATAGTAATCAGTATAAATATATCATTGAACTCAATTCAACACTCATTTGCATACAATTGTACTATATATTAGAATAAAACTAAAAAATCAAATAAGGGATCAAATTGTAATAGACGTAATATCTTCTATATTTAATTGAGGTATTTTGGCCGTTTAGAAGTCTAAGAGTAATATTTTAAACTTGAGTAGTCTAAGTATTACACATTTATAAATTTTACGGGTTTAAGTGTAATTTATTAATGAATATACTAACGTATATTGACGACAGAGATCTAAGTGTTACGCACCTACAAAGGGAATTTGAATATAATATTTCAAATATCAAGAAATTTAAATGATTAAGTGATAAATCTCAGAGGATTTGAATGCAATTTTTTTTAAAGTGTTTACAACTTTCGGTACAAATGAACATCTGCTAATGAATGATATTTACCTGTTGTCTCTGTATTTCTTTCTTTCTGTCTTTTGGTTATTGGCATGGGTGGTTCCTTTAATTAAGTGGCGGCTAAGTGAAAATTCATTATATTCTATTCATTCTATTGATTCGATGAATAGTTAAAGGCTGAATGCACTCCTTATAATAGATATGATGGGGTTCATGGTTGTTCGAATTAATTCTTTTGGCACCGCAATTTTGAAACTGTTTTGACCTATCGTGATTTTTACTTTATTTTCAAATTTTTTTTGAAATATTTTTCTATATAATAAAATAGAAAGAGTTTCAAATCCTCAAATTTATAAAATCGTTGGAACGTCTTAGATTGATTGATAAATATCTATTGTTAATCGGATGGACAAAATTCACTCTCCCAAATATATTTTCTTGCTCATAGAATTTTATCCCGCCTAAACCATTTTGGATAGAGATTACATTCTGTCTCTCTCTCACACACGTCTCTACATTCTCCTATTTCTATATATTCCTAATCTCTCTCCTCACAAAATCCCGAGAGTCCTAGAGTTTCATCCCTCTCACTCTCTTTCTCTCTCCCAAGCATCTCTATCCATCTCTCACTCTGTGTGTCTTTATCAGACTCCTACAATTTGTTTCTCTATTACCTGTCTGTATGTCTCCCCCAACTTTGTATATTTCATCTCTCACAAAATCTCAGAAGCTTGGTGGTGAAGGTGAATTTTGTACGATGGGGTTCATGGTTCTTTGAATTTATTCTTTTGGCACCGTGATCTTGAAACTCTTTTGACTTAGATGTTGTGATTTTTACTTTATTTTTAAATTTCCTTTGAAAAAATTTATATTTTTAAATTTCCTTTGAAGTTTTCTTTTAAAAGTGTGTTTTGTAAACATTTTTTTAATATAAGAGTATGCAGGCTAAAACAGTAATTTTGTACATATTATTAGGGGCAGAGTCATGAATGATCTTGTGGGTGAGGATTTTAAGTGCAAGCTTTAATTTTTCTTTCTAATTAATGACAGTAATAAAATATAATGCACTTATTACATTGTATTTAATACATAAAAATTCTTTAAACACTAAAAATTGTTAGATATTTTCCATACCAATAAAAAAAAAAGAACAAGAGACTAATTATAACCCTTCACAAGAAGTGAGGCTAACTTCTTATTGGTATAATTGATGCCAATTAATTTTATTCTGCAAAACATTGCATAATACTTCATGGAGTTGACTACGGTATCAAAATGTTTTTTTTTTTTGGGTACTATACCTCAATTGATCGTATTTGTGGTTGTTTTACCACATTTATAGGTACTTTTATTGTTGTTGTGCTACTCAAAAAATGGTAAAAATAAGCACTACAAGAGTGGTAAAAACATGTACAAATGTGATAAAAAAAACCAACAAATGTTTAAAACACTCACAAAAGTGGTATTTTTTTTATATGGAAGAAAAATAGTAAAACTAGAAACCACAAATGTGGTAAAAACATCAAGGAATAAAAACACCCACAAAAATTATAAATTACCCACAAAAGTGATAAATTTTTTAGTTGATAAATAACCTACAAAAATTATAAAAATACCCTTTAAAATAATAAATTTTGAAGGTATGATATCGATTATTTTTTTGTAAGTACAGTAGTAAAATCCATACTTCATTATCAACATTGTCAAAATGTTGGTGCATATCAATCCAATCAAACTTTCAACCAGTTATTTAATTGCGGAACTAGTTTTTCACATCCTTCAAATTTGTAATCTACTTGACCCACTACCTACCAAACACAATCACGTAGATATCAAACAACGAAGTTTAGTGATATTGATGAAATCAAACAACCACAATAAGGAACTTGTACAAAAAAACCCACACGTTGTTCCTCCCTATTCCACCATAGACCAGTGAAATCTGTTCCAACCACAGGGTGTTGCACAAGCCCCTAGTATTTCATGTGCGGAGACTCCGTAATCAAGCCAGAAGAGCCATCATGTGAGTCAAGGCCAGGGACAGGACTTTCAGGTAGCAACACCAAGGACCCAGGAGACAGTCTTCGATGTTGCACCATAGAATGAGCTGATGGATCAATCGACAACCCACGGTACATGTATTATTTGGTTCGGGCGTGTCACATGTCAGACCTTAGGATCATGAACATGTCGGAGTTTGATGTCATCCTTAGGATGGATTGGTTGGCGGCACACCGATTCATCATTGATTGTGATTGGAAGAGGGTCACTGCTTATACACCTGTGGATATTTGTTTCAAGTTTTAGGAGTAAAAACACGATGCTTTACCCCAAGCCGTGTATGATTCTCGATGTCATGGACAATTGATGGACTGGCTTGTGAGTCTTACCTTAGAGGACGAGGCAAGATAGGAGTTGGATCAATCTCGGGTGGTTTGTGAGTATAAGGATATTTTTTTTTTGAACGAACTACCGGGATTACCTCCACATAGAAATGTAGACTTCATTATTGAGTTGTACCCTAGAACATCACCTATTTTTATAACTCCGCATAGAATGACACCTGCAGAGTTACAGGAACTCAAGATCCAATTGCAAGAATTGACGGACAATGGCTTCATTAGATCGAGTGCCTCACCTTGGGGCGCTCCGATGTTGTTTGCGAAGAAGAAGGACAAGACCCTTTTGACTATGCATAGACTACTGGCAGTTGAATAGGGTTATCATCAAGAGTAGATACCTTTTTCCATAGATTGATGATTTGTTTGTTCAACTGAAAGGGGCGTGGGTCTACTCCAAAATAGATCTACACACAGGTTACCATCAGTTGAGAATTAGGGAGGTATCCCTAAGATGGCGTTTAGAATGCAGTAAGGGCATTTTCGAGTTCACTATGATGCCTTTCGAATTGACGAATGCTCTGGCAGCATTCATAGATCTCATGCATAAGGTGTTCCAACTCTACCTAGATCAATTTGTCGTGAATTTTGTTGACGATATTTTGATCTACTCCAACTCTGAGGAGGAGCATGAGGGTTACTTGAGAGTTATTCTCCAGACCTTGAGGGACCATTAGTTGTATGCCAAGTTCAACAAGTGTGAATTTTGACTTACAAAAGTAAAATTTTAGGGACACGTGGTGTCGAATTCGAGTGTGTCAATTGACTTAGAGAAGGTCGAGATTGTTATGAGTCGGGAAAGGCTGAAGTCAGTCTTCGAGATAAGTAGTTTCTTAGGATTGACAAGGTACTACAAGAGGTTCATTGAGGACTTCTCCCTACTAGCTACACCTATGACAAGATTAACCCGGAAAGAGGTCAAGTTTCAGCGGGATGACCTGTGTGAGAGGGCAATCCAAGATTTTAAGGGGAGACTTCAGCTCTTATTATGATAGTTCCAGAGAGGGGACAAAGGTACATAGTATACTGTGATGCCTCTAAGAACGGACTTGGATGTGTTTTAATACAGTCTAGAAGAATGATGGCTTATGATTTTCAAAAATTAAAGAACCATGAGCAGAACTACCCTACGCACGATATGGAATTGGTGGTCATTGTCTTTGCCTAGAATGCTTGGCGCCACTATGTATATGATGAGCAATTTGAGGTGTTTTTGGACCACAAGAGTCTGAAGTACATCTTTACACAGCAGGACCTCAACATGAGGCAACATAGGTGGATGAAGTATTTAGAGGACTATGACTTCACTTTGAATTACCATCTCGGTAAGACAAACGTGGTGGCTAATGCACTTAGTCAAAAGTCACAAAGAGTATTGGCCAGTATGGCTTCCTAGGAGTGATAGTTGCTCGAGACTGTGGAACAGTTCGAGTACATTACAAGAGTCAGGCTCATGGCACTTTGGGGAGTTTGGTGGCTACGCCTTCCCTACTAAGCAGAGTGTTGAGTCCTAGGGGAAAAATTGAAGATATTGTCCATCTGGGACCGGGTAAAGGCGGGTGCGGGTGACGAGGGCTAGGTTATTCATGGATATGGTAGTCTTCGATATAGGGGAAGGGTTATGGTTCTCCAGTCGGCGGATCTAAGAGAGGAGATCCTTAGGAGTTCCATTGCTCCCGTTTTTCAATGCATCAAAGTGGTACGAATATGTATTATGATCTTTGTCGCCAGTACTACTAGAGTGGGATAAAGAGGCACATCAAAGATTTCGTTAGAGGATGCCTCATGTGTCAGCAGGTCAAGGTTAAGCACCAGAGACCAGAAGGGTTGCTCCAGCCTTTGAAAGTGGATGAATGAAAGTGAAATACGTCATGAGGAATTTTATGACCCATTTGCCACGGACATCGTAGGGACATGATGCAGTGTGAGTGATAGTAGACTGACTTACAAAGTTAGCACACTTTTTGGCAGTACAGATGACATTCACACTGGAGAAATTCTGCAGATTGTATATATGAGAGATAGTCTGGTTGCATAGAGTGCCCGTATCTATAGTATCTGATCAAGATCTCAGGTTTACAGCCCATTTTTGGGATACTTTTCAGTAGACCATGGAGACATAGTTGATGATGAGCACAACTTTTCATCCCCAAATGGACGGTCATTCGGAGAGGACCATCTAAACTTTAGAGGACATACTAAGAGCGTGTGTCCTAGATCTCAAGGGTAGCTGGGAAGAGTACTTACTCTCAGTGGAGTTCGTTTACAACAATAGTTATCAGGTGAACATACAGATGATACCTTATGAGACACTTTATGGGAGGCCTTACTGTTCTCCGATTTGTTGGACAGAGGTTGGAGAGAGACCCTTGATTATCATAAAAATATGACATATATTGTATGCTAATATGCCTTTTATACTTACTTTTGTCATGAAATTAGGGAAAAATGCTTTTAATTTTGATTTTGATAGAGTTTTGTGTAAATGCAGGTAAAAAGATGTAAATGATTCAAGTTAAGCCCCTAATGAAGTGTTTGAAGTCAATGAAGATGAGGGTGTAGCTTAAAGGAAGGATTGGAGGGTGAAGAGATCAAAAAAATTGCAAAATGGTTGAAAACCTTCCAAAAATTTTGGATAAAAACCTTCCGAAAGGTTTCACCTTGTACTTCCTATTCACTGCCAAAACCTTCTGGAAGATTTTTGCCTACTGGAATGAAACATTCTGGAAGGTTTTGCCCAAATTGCCCAGACAACCTGCAACTCAACTCAGTAACTTGGGGGTCCCACTTACACTTCTCCAACAAGTTCTCTGACATTCCTTACACGTCTAGAAGGCTTCCCTCACCTCTACTTGGACTTTGGAGACTTGTGCAATGATAAGGAGGAGAGATAAGAGGAAGAAAATGGGAGGGAAAGGTTAGGTTGTCCTAGACTGCAACACTCCATCAAATCAGCCCCTTTTTGGTGTAAGACCTACCACACACCTATTGGAGCTCTCCATGGACGTTATTGTATGGATCATTATGTATTATTGAAGACACATTGTAATAGAGAGAGAGAGAGAGAGAGTCCAAGGTAGAAGATGAATAGTGTAAGAGAGAGAAACTAATATTTTTTGTATTTTCTTCCATACATTGCCTTGTAATCTCTTGTAAGAACTTGGTAAGCTTCATTTAATGTCTTTAATGCTATTCACTACAAGTTCATTTAAAGTTTCTTCTTTTCGTAGTTTTAAAATGGGTATTGCATTTTTCTCTCTGTAGTTAAGCTTTCTTGCATCAACTTAGTTCAAATCTTCATTTATTTAGATGTCTTCTCATTACATTATTGTCTTTACTTCAAGTATGAGTAGCTAAACTTTTAGTTGGCTAATCCAAAGGAGACCTCCTCTTGGGTATGCCATTTTAACTCGTTTTCTTTCCTCGTCTCAAAGTACGATGGTTCGGTTTGACTGGGTTGAGTGTGGCCGGGATTGTGAGTCTTCGATATCTCGTAGAATTGTCATGGGTTATGTTTGGATCCTCATTTCCATCTCGTCCCTTGCTTTCCACAAATCAATTGAATATCTAGGCTTTATTGGAGGAAGGTTTTGAGTTGACTTGACATTCCCATTGGAATGACCTTTCGGATTAGCCAACACTTGTTTCCCATTTCATTTTCATCACAACCAAACTTCAAACAACAAAAGTTTTTTACACGTTATCCTTTTCACCAAAATCATCTTCATACGATTCACCTTCTTCCTTAAGGAGACGACCTTGAAAATTTTTTCCAAGTAAAATATAACACTCAAAAGACTCCTTGCGCTTAGGGAGCACTTTTGTACACACATACACACATTTTGTGCACTTTATTCCACCAATATTCCATTTTCCTATTTCTTTTATTGAACCCAAGTGAGAGTGACAGTCACCCATTTACATAAGCCATATACACATCGAGGGTTCGTGTTCGGAGATTGGGTATACAACGAAAACCATCAAGCAACCCTCTACGGGTTTGGACTTAGTTAGAGATATCTCAGAGCAGGTGGACTTAGTACAGAAGCATCTTATCATGGCTCCGATTCTGCCGAAGAGCTATGCTGACAGACAGCTGCGACTTCTAATGTTTGAGGTGGGAGATCACATCTTCTTGAAGGTGATGCCTAAGAAAGGAGTGGTCAAGTTCAGGAGGCGAGGAAAGTTGTCGCCGAGGTTTACCGGCCCCTTTGAGGTACTCGAAAGGGTTGATACAATTGTTTATCGATTAGTGTTACTGTCAAATTTATCGGGTGTTCATGCGGTGTTTCATGTCACCATACTCCGAAAGTAAACTCCAGATCTGACACATGTAGTGGATTGAGATGAGTTGATTGTTGATGAGGATGAGACCTTCGAGGAGGGATCGGTGCGTATCACAGATAGCCGAGAGAAGGTTTTGCGAGGCAAGACCGTGAGACAGGTAAAGGTGCTATGGCAGCACCAAGGTGTGGAGAAGGCAATATGGGAGCATAAGACACTATACATACCACTTATCCGTTCTTGTTTGAGGATAAAAGTACATTTTATAGTCATTTAGTATTATATGACTATTGCATATGCATGCTGTTAAGTGTGCATGAGTGTACAAATTTTAGGGACAAAATTCTTTTAAAGGGAGAAGAATGTGAAACCCAAGTAAATTTGAATTGTTATGAAAAAGGGCAAAACGAAAATTTATCACTTTGGTACAGGTTGAAAACCTAAATTTTTCTACAGTTCGGATGATGATATGGACCTCACCGTTTGATTCGTCTTACGAAATCTAGTTACCTAGTTAATTTTCATCGAATTTTGAGACAAACAATTTTTTTGCATTTTACAAGCAAATCAGGTGGCGCATGACATAAAAATGAGATATGAAATTAAATTTCAAAAATGGGAAAATAATATAATAGAAGTTCATATAAAAATATTTTAAACTTGAATTAGGACGAAATTTAATCGCTTTGGTACGAAATTGGACCCGAAAATGGGAAACGTGTGGCGAGATGTAGACCAAGTATTCCAAGGGATATAAATAGGGGAGAAAGTATGAATTTCTCCCCATTCTTACTACTGGGTTACATTGGACAGAGAAAGAGAGGGAAAAGAGAGAGTTCAAGACTAATCTACAGAGTTCCGTTGGTTGGAGGGCCAAGTATTAAAGTTTTATTCGACGAAGGCTACGCCTACATAGGATTTCACTAAATTTTTTGAGACAAGAGTTTTTGGAAATCAAGGGTTGGACTGGGTTGTATTCTTGAAGGTTCTACCATTGTTTTTACGCTTCATGAGGTAGGATTTTCATTCTAACTTGGTTTATTTCTAACCTAGGGTTGTTATGTGGAATGGGTAGGGGTTTCATCCCAACTAGTTTTATTTCTAACCTAGGATTGTTATATGAAATGGGTAGGGTGTTAGAGATGTAATCTCATGTTTAACACATACCTATGATAATTGAAATGTGAAAAATAGGTAAAATTAATTCTAGTTTGAATTGGGTATGTAGAAATTACTCGATGTGATTTCTTGAGTCATGTGATGAAATTGGGCATTTATGTGATTAAATTATTTGGTGTCTCGGAGGTGTTTGATTAAATGTCTATGTGGATTAAGTGTGTTAATTACATTTATTATGTTGCAATATACTTGGAAATTGATGTTGGAAAATGTTGGTATATGCATGTGATATATTGACATTGATGCTATTGATGGTGGTTATATGCTATTAATGTAATTGACCATGTACTATGTCGATTAGAGATTGAAATTTTTCATATTGTGCTTATGACATAATGAACTTGTTTGAGAATTGCAATTGTACATATACATTTGCATAAGAATGGAAAACATCACATTCGTGGGCATTTAACATGAGTGTGGGCGTGTGTACATGTTTTGAATCAAACACCATTCTTGGTGGTTGGTAGGTGGTCTCAGTATAGTCGGACCAAGGTTCGACAGAGTCGCACGATTAAATAAAAAACTTGTGTCGGTACAGCAAGCAGGGCTAGATTCCAAACTTGTTTGTACATTTTTCGGCGGTGAGAGTTCGAAGATCTGAATACCCAACAAAGACACATAGTTTTTTTTAAAGACCATTGGATGTGCAAATCAATGGTAAGGGCTTGCAGTGCCCAATTTCGTACTCATGGCATTTCATGTGTCGAGGGAGCCTTTAAAGGCTCAAGTTGAAGTACATGAGTGAGTCTTATCTCATTTCATGGCATGACATGGTGATTTCCAACATTGAATTGCATATTCTTGATTGAATTGGTTTTTGCTTGTTAAATGTTGCATGTGAACATTTCTTATACATCTAAGTTGTGGAATAACCTCTTTAGGAGATGTCCTATTGAGCGTGACTCACCCTTTATGGAAAAATATTTCAGGTGCGGTATTTACACCGTTAGAAGGCTCTCATTCGGGCCCTCAATGAAGAAGAAAAGTCAACTTGTGGCTTTTAAACCATGTTTTGTAAAATTTGATGAAATTCGGTTCTGGGCATGAAATCATATGAAAATGATTGTAATGGAACTTGTATGAACCATGTTTTATGTAAAAGTTCATGTTATAGGAGTTTGGGTTGGTATTGCACATGGTTGGAATGGATTGAAATCGAAAACTAATGAAAAGGGAGAAAACTGGGCACACCTCCCGGTAGGAATTTGAGCTCTTCTACTGATAGATGTGGTCCAGTAGACAGTAGAGGTTTCCCAGTAGGGTTCTCCTATCGATAGAACGTCACTGTTTCTACCAGTAGAAGAATTCCAATAGGTTGTTTCTACCGATAGAACATGGGCCACTTCTATCGGTAGGTTTTCTACAAACTTCAAATTTTGGAAATGTTTTACCAAAAATCTTGGGCAATGATTCCTTGTGCTCAAAGGGATTATATGTGACATGAATAACTATGAATTAAGGTATAAAGGACCATGGATTGATAAATGATAAAGTATGTAAATGGGTTATGATCCCGATTAAGAGGATGTTATTGGCGTGATGTCAGGTTGTGCGACAATCATGCGAGTTGATGGGTGATCAACGGTTGACAAAGGACCCTTGATCTTAGAGGCGTTACAACATATGCATGAGAGGTCTTCACTGCCTCTAGGTGCTAATCCTCTAGCTCCAAATGACTCACAATGTCCTTGAATGTCGTAACATTCTCGTTGTGTGTCATGTTCACCCATATGTGCTCCCAAGAATTGGGAAGGAAAGAATCATAACCTGGACCTACTGCTCATTTGTTAAGTCATTTTAAAAAACCTTTGGCTCACGTATCATGCTAAACATTACCCTTAGGTACTATTTCATTGTATGATTAGCACGCTTCTAGTAATCGTCAAACCTCAATGTCAGGCTATGTAGCTTTGTCAATGAGGTAGCACCAAACTTAGATTTGAGAGCTTCCCACAAGTCTAAGGCAATAAAGTACTGCTCAAACTCAGCCAGGAGATCATTATGCATACTGCTCAGCAAAGTGATGTGAGCAATGCAGCTTTTCTTAACTCACTGCTGGTATGCATCATGATCTCTGCGATTTTGGGAATTAGAACCTTGCTATGGTTCATCCATGACACCATTCAAGACCTCTATGACCATCAAGCGCATACTGAATTTTGCGATGCTAGATGTCATAGTTGTCACCGTCAAGTTTTTCAACCTTGTTCAAATCAGCAATAATCTATTTTGAAGCCATGGATAACTTCATTCGGTGCACAAAAGTTAAGAATGCAATCATATGATATATCACATGTTCAATGACATGTTTTCAAAATTTAGCACCATATATTCCAACATTGTATATTCAGCACAAATTTCAAAATTAAATCAAACCAATCAAGTATAAATGTATAAAAGAAACATCGATACACTTAGAATCACATTATGCCATAAATGTTCACATTTAATTGATTTTGCTCAAATATACCATTTAGTTCTTACGGAATAATACTATTTTATCTCACAAAAAAAATTTTAATTGAAGCACAAATTTGAGCATGTTTTATCCAAAAATGCAACAACATATCATGTATAACATGTGATTAAAAAATATTCATGCTACTATTTAACAATTATGTTCAATTAATCCAAATAAATGAACTAACATGGTAAATAATAACAACATGCTCCAATCATGTCATAAATACAGAATATAATACTCAAGAATACCAATTATATTAAATAAATAAATAAATTATTGGATTTTATTGTAATTTCTATTTTTTTTTTTTGGAATTTTATCTATAAATCATAACAATTTATCCTGTTATGCCAAAATAATCATCATGCTTCTTTTAATCCAAAATTCGGAGACTATATAAGACTACAAAACTCAAAATGTCAAATAAATGAGCTACTGAATTACTTGGATTTTTCTTGAATTTCTAAAATTTTTAAATAGCATAATAATATATTAAATAAATGAAAAAATGTGCGAAAATGATAATCATGTTTCATTTAATCCATAATTCAGAGACTATAAAACTCAAAATGTCAAATATACCTTATTAATTTCAAAAATTAAATTTTTAGAACTCATCTACTCCTTAGGCTTATTCTAACCTCCCACTAAATTTTGAAGAGTTTTCAAGTTCCTAAGTGAGGGAGTGAGTTCTTACATCTTATTTTTTTGGCAATATAATTTTTTTTTTCTTGAACTTAAACAATTCTTGAAAATTTTATCTGTGTATTCTACACAAAAATACGAGTGCACAAAAAAAATGGGAAAAAAATGGACATCATATTATCCTGCACTCTCCCTCACTCTTCACGCATGATAGTGGATGATATTCTTCTTCGTCAACCTATAGTTACGTTTTTTTTTATAAAAAAAATCAGACTTGATCCCCAACTTTAAATGCTCATAACTCATCAACCGTAACTCTGTTTTTTAAGTTATTTATCTATCTGGAAAGCTCTCGAGACAAGGATTCTAACCATATAAGTCTTGCTTGCTAAAAACAAATATGTAAAGGACAGTATGTAAGCAAAGTTATGAATTTTTAAACTAGGGTTTAATTTTTCCCATGCTACATAGTTCCAATAAATCTTATATTTTTTTGATATGATCTAGCATGTATAAGGATTAACGTATCCAAAAATTATTGCTTGAATCGATCGTTTCATTTAGGTGTCATTATCAAGCTTGTAAGCATCTATTTTCATAGGGTATGCATGGAAAAATGAACCTACTATATTTTTCATGCCCTAAACCACATAATGTACATTCTAAGAGTAAGAAAACAATATACTATGGCTTTGACACCAATATAGAAATGCAAAAATGTGAATATATAAAATAAGTTATACCCAGTTACAATCCAAACACAACAACTCATTGTTTTACTATTTCTTATAAACCTCCTTGATAATCACGAATACCTTACGAATATTTTGATATGTGGTAAGTTAGGCTACATGAGCCAAACCCAAATTTATACAGTATCAGAGTCTCACACAAGTCACAATAAATATATATAGAGAGAAAGAGAATATAGAGCATCAATCATAGTGATTTTTTGTATATATCATTTGTTGGTAGAGTCTCACAATATAGAGAGATATATATAACACATGGGGATAAGGTGGAGAGATTTTAGGAACTAAGATAAGGTGGACAAATTTTAGGAACCAAAACCATCTTTATCTAGGCTTGACCAAGTTTAAGTTAATCCAAACACTAACCCATCCGGATTGTGTCCGCCCATGGGCATCGGTCCGAGTCCATATCCAAATGCTAACATAGAAATATCTTTTGGGTGGTAATGGACTCTTCCAAGAGTCATGTACCATGGGCATTCTCTAATTGGGTCGACCCATAATGGGCGCCTCCTCGATTCAGGTCAATGACCCAAATCCAATATCTAACATCTTCCATTCACACCTAGTGGGTACAACATTGTCATCTATCTCAATCCATCATATACATCAATGTGAATTTATACAGGTTAATTGACAGTGTGATTGTTGAGCACACTTGCAATTTGGGAGCTCTACACTAGAAATTGTACAGAGCCAGCATAGAGACATCAACCCTAAAAATAAAAATGGTGTCTCAAGTACTCTAAACCCATTTGGATACACCGATTCAAACATCCTTAATCCCTCATAGCATAAGAACATGCTTAACCCCTGGAAGCTTTTGCCTATATATCATACTTTGTCACTGTCTGTAAAACCCGGTAAATTTAAACTTTTGTAAACAATGGCAAAATGGTAATTTTGTCGCTACAGTACGGGTTGAAAATTTGAGTTTTTTTAGATCTTGGATGATGAAACGGACCTCACCGTTAGATTCGTCTCGCGAAATCTAGTTACCATGTCAAATTTCATCAAATTCTGAGATAGTTGGATTTTTTACGTTTTACGAGGCCGTTGAGTCTCGAGTGATCCAAAAACGAAATTTTTGATAAAATTAAAAAAATTGAAAAAATTGAAAAATAATTTAAGACAAGTTAAAATAAAAATGTTTTGAACTTGAACCGGGTCGAAATTAAATTGTATCACGATAAAAACGAACCAGGGAAAAAGAGGTTGTGTGGCACAATGTGAGCCAAGTAAATGAGGGTATAAAAAGGGGGGGGGGAAATCTGATTTCTTGGCCATTGTCTTTAGCCGATTAACGTGAGAGGGGAAGAGAGGGAAAAAAGAGGAACTCTCTACTTCTTTCTACGATCTACGACTCCATGGACTTCGGATCCACTCGGACTAAGAGGAAAAGTTGCCCTCCTCATCCAGGGCTACGCCTACGTACCAATAAAGACGGATATTACATATAACCTAGAGTGTTATATGTAATGGGTAGATGGATAGCTATATATATCACTTGTCTATGGTTGTGAAATTGATGGAATTGGGTGATTGGTGAATTGGGTATGTGAATTTGACCTAATTTAAGTAAAATTCCTAGATTGGAATTGGTGGGTTGCAATTATTGTGTAATTCTATGAAAAATGGGTGTTATGTGGGCATGCTATATGTTTTATATCATGCTTTGTGAATGAGGTAGAAATTCTTGTGTGATAACATGAATTGTTGCCTTGAAGGTGTTTGTCAAAATGCCTATCAGCGGATTGAGTTGTTATGATATGATGATGTATAACATGCTTAGAAAATGTGTTGGAAAGAAATATTAATATGTGCTCATTGAGATATTGACATTGTGATGATTTATGGAATTTATATGCTTATTGTTATGAATTTCCATGGAACATGTAGACATGTGGTTTAAATTGCTCATTGACATTCATTACACTAAGCATGATGTTGATAGTGTAATGGTCCATTACATTGCATTATGCATGAAAAACACATCGCATTTAATGGGTATGAGTGCATGGTTTGGGTCAAACACCATCCTCGGTGGATGACAAGTGGGCTCGATACAGTTGGACCTTGGTTCAATAGAGTTTCACGGATGCATGAAAAGAAAACTTGTGTCGAGTATAGTAAGAAGGGCTAGACACGTCCTCGGGTGCAAGGCCCAGCTACTGGTTCATACACTCCGTCCGTGCAAGTCCAAAAAGTGTAGAAAGGCGTACGGAGCCGGCGGTGAGATTCCAAAATCCGTTATCCAACAAAGACACAAGATTTTGTTTTATAAAAATATTCATTTAATGGGTAACATCCACATTGATTTGGTTTTTATAAATGCATCACTTTTATTTTAAACAATCATTGGATGTATTTTTCGTCAATTGATGGATTCATTACACATGCGCATTGCATTGTGTAGTAGGAGTCGGTGAAGGCTCGGGGTTAAATTGGATGAGTGGGTCTCATCTAATATCATGGCATGATTTTTTGATTCCAACATTAATTTGCATAAATATTGGTTGGAATGAATGTGTTGGAAAATGTCGTATATGAACATTGCATATGCACTTAGGTTGGGGAGTAGCCTCTGTAGAAAATATTCTACTGGGCATTGGCTCACCCTATACGGGAGCACTTTTTAGGTGCGGGGTTCGTACCGGTGAAGGATTTACATTTGGGGCCTCAAAGATGAAGAAAAGCCGGTTTGTGGCTTTTAGAAACAAGTTTTGTAAAAACTTTGGTTAAATGCCATTTTGACATGTAAATTATGTAAAGGCATGTAATAGAACTTGTATCAATCATGTATATTGTAGAAAATATCTTTATACATGTTTTGAATGAAAAATGTAGGTTTTGGAATGGGTTAAAATCGATAACAGGTGAATTGGACAAAACTGGACAAAGTGTACCGGTATTGCGTACCGGTACAGTCTGCCCATAAGGAAAAGCGTACTGGTACTGTCTCCTAAAATCTGAAATTTTTAAATTATTTTGCCGTACTTTTGGGCTTTGTTTTTTTTGGTTCCAATGATACAAATGGGCATTAAATAAGGTATATTGGACCTCCATTGAATTAAATGATTAAAGGAACACGAGTTATACGTGTAAGCTATGATCCCAATTACAAGGATGTGATAGATGTGATGTTGAGCCATGCGACATTTAAGGGTATTTTCGCGGGTTTACAGATAGTCAACGGGACCCCAAGTTTTAGGGGCGTCATAGCTTGATATCAGAGCATAGGTATACGAATTACCTAGGGCTTGATGGGCATTGGGTTTAAACCATTGCATGCATTGTATACTTCATCTTATGTGCTTACATTATGTTACATGATTACGTGCTATGTGATTTTGTGAATGATATACATGGTAAAATGTATATGGAAAGGGACACTAGGGTTAGAAAACATAACCTTGGGGGTCGAAAAAAAAATGAACGGGATAGTTCAAGGTATAAATGTTTACTAGTGGGTGGTATAGACTCTACTAGGGAAACAAGGAGAAAAATCTCAATATTTCAAGTTTGGTCCCTAGCATGGGATAATAGATAAATGCTCTATTGCTATCTAGCATGTGTGTAGATGACAACTAGAGGGAGGGGCCGTCTGGGTGGACGGAACAACCAACCACCATCGACTTTTGACCAACAAGCCTTTGTGGAGGCTGTTGGTGCGATGGCTGTTACCATTGCACAAGCTAGTGCTACAGCCACTACTATTGCATAGACTTGTGCAAGTGGAGGACAAGGAGGCTCAAGTAACCTCCAGAAGTTCAAGACACATAATCCTCTGGTCTTTATGGGAGGGGTGGATCCTATGGTAGCTGACTATTAGTTCCAGCAAGTCGAAAAGGTCTTGAGGGCTATGGAGATCACCTCCGACGCCACCAAGATAACCCTAGCTACGTTTCAGCTAGAGGGGGAATCCCAATTATGATGGGATTGGGTGAAGGACTCTTAGAACTTGGAGGCTATGGCTTGGGTAGAGTTCAAGGAACTCTTCATGGGAAAGTACTTTTCGACAGCTACTAGGCATGCAAAGGCCTGGGAGTTTTTGGACTTGAAACAAGAAACCATGACGATGATGGAATACGTGGCTAAATTCATAGAATTAACACGTTTCGCCGATGATTATGTGGCCACAGATGTAGCCAAGGTGAGAAAGCTTGAGGATGGTTTAAAGTTGTCCATCCAAGGCAAGATTGCGGGTCTTTTTTTACAAGACTTGGACTCGATGGTCACCATAGCTATGGCTATTGAGAAAGAGATTGAGGACACAAGAAGCATCCAAGAGTCGGGTGCCAAGGACAAGAAGAAGGAGGTCCAATCCTTTTCTTCTAGCTTAGGAAAGAGACAGAGAACTTCTACTCCTCAGGGACATGGTTGTGGTTATCAAGGCCAAGGTCAGAGTCAATCCTCCTAAGGCAGGAGAAATCAGCGGACTAGATATCAGGCGGGGCAGAGGACCTGTTTCCATTGCCACCAGCTGGGTCACATGAAGCGAGATTGTCCCTAGAGGCAGGGATCCCAAGGCTACGACTTATCTCAGTCCCAGACTTCGGTGGGGCAACCACAGACACAATACATTCCTTCCTACCCCACCATGGGTCAAGGGAACCAGTACTAGTTCCAGGGTGCCACTCAGGCCCCTACTACTTCACGTGCAGGGACTTCATAATCAGGCCAGATGGGCCAAGGCATGGATCGAGGCCGAGGCCAGAGCTCACTGGTAGTGACTTCAGGGACCCAGGGGCGTGTCTACGCCATGGTGCCACAGATTGAGCCGATAGATCCGTCGGTGATATAGAGTACATTCCTACTTTCTCTCTTATGGGTTAGAGTGTTATTTGATTCTGTTGCATCACATTCATTTATTGCTGCATTTTGTGTGAAAGACATAGGCTTAGAGGTTGAAACCTTGGGAAACCCAATGCATGTAGACCAGATATGTCGGGGTTATGAGTTAGAGATCTCAGGGATTCTAATCACTGTGGACCTTTGGGTCATAGACATGTTGGAGTTTGATGTGATTCTCGGGATGGATTGGTTGACGGCACATTGGGTCGTCATTGATTGTGATAGAAAGAGGGTCATTGTTTACACACTTGATAGTGTATTTTTCAAGTTTTAGGGGAAAAAGCATGATGTTTTACCCCAAGCCGTGTATGACTCAAGATGGCATGGACAGTTGATGGGTTGGCTTGAAAGCCTTACCCTGGAGGACGAGGTGAGACAGGAGTTGGGTCTACCTTGGATTGTATGTGAGTATGAGGATGTTTTGCTAGATGAACTACCGAGATTACCTCCATATAGGGATGTAGACTTCAACATTGAGTTGTATCCCGGTATGTCGCCTATTTCTATTACTCCACATAGGATGGCACCAGCTGAGCTGTAGGAACTCAAGGTCTAATTGCAAAAATTATTGGACAAGGGCTTCATTAGACCGAGCACTTCACCTTGGGGCACTCCGGTGTTATTTTCCAAGAAGAAGGACAAAACCCTTCGACTATGCATAGACTATTGGCAGTTGAATAGAGTTACCATCAAGACTAGATATCCCTTGCCGAGGATTGACGATTTATTTGATTAGCTGAGAGGGGCATGGGTCTACTCTGAGATAGATCTTTGCACCAGTTACCATCAGTTGAGGGTTAGGGAGGTTGATATCCCTAAGACGGTGTTTCAGATGGGGTATAGGTATTTCGAGTTTACAGTCATGCCTTTTGGATTGACGAATACTCCAGCGGCATTCATGGATCTCATGCATAGGGTATTTCAACCCTACCTAGATTAGTTTGTTGTAGTCTTTAATGATGACATCTTGATCTTCTCCAAGTCTGAGGGGGATCATGAGAGTCACTTGAGGGTTGTTCTCCAGACGTTGAGAGATCATTAGTTGTACGCTAAGTTTAGCAAATGTGAATTTTGGCTTATTGAGGTGAAACTTTTGGGACATGTAGTGTCGACTTCAAGTGTATCCGTGGACCCTGAAAAGGTGGAAACAGTTATGAATTGGGGGAGACAGAAGTCAGTCTTCGAAATACACAGTTTCTTGAGATTGGTGGGGTACTATAGGAGGTTCATTGAGAACTTCTCTCGATTAGCTGCTCCTATGACCAAGTTGACCCAGAAGGAGGTCAAGTTTGAGTGGAATGAGGCTTGTGAGAAGGCATTCCAAGAGTTGAAGAGGAGACTTACATCAACTCCTATTCTGATAGTTTCAGAAAGGGGACAGAGGTACACAGTGTATTGTGATGCCTCGAAGGACGGACTCGGTTGCGTATTGATGCAATCCAGGAGGGTGGTGGCTTATGGTTCTTAGCAGTTAAAGAATCACGAGCAGAATTATCCCACGCACGACATGGAGCTAGCGACCATTGTCTTTGCCTTAAAGGCTTGGCGCCACTACCTGTATGGTGAGCAATTTGAGGCATTTTCAGACCACAAAAGTCTGAAGTATATCTTCACACAGCGGGACCTCAACATGAGGCAGCATAGGTAGATGGAATTCCTAGAGGACTATAACTTCACTTTGCATTACCATCCCAGTAAGACAAATGTGGTGGCTGATGCACTCAGTAGGAAGTCATGGGGAGTCTTGGCTAGTGTGGCTTCCAGGGAGTGGCAGATGCTCGAGACTATAGGACAGTTCGGGCTACGATACATGGGTCAGGCTCAAGGTGTTTTGGGGAGCTTGGTGGCTACACATTCCCTATTGAGTAGGGTGATATAGTCCCAGGGGATGGATGCGGAGTTATTATCCATCAAGGATCGAGTACAGGCAGGTTTTGGTGACGAGGGCTGGACCATTCACTCGGATGGTGGTCTTTGGTTTAGGTGGAGGATTGTGGTTCCCCAGTCGGTGGAGCTCAGAGAGGAGATTCTCAGGGAGTTCCATTGTTCTTGATTTGCTATACATCTAGGTGGCACGAAGATGTACCATGATCTTCGTCGTCAGTATTATTGGAGCGGGATGAAGAAAGATGTTGAGAATTTTGTTAGCCGATGTCTCACATGTCAGGAAGTTAATGCTGAACACTAGAGACCAGCGGGCTTACTCCAGCTTTTAGAGGTAGCTGAGTAGAAGTGGGAGCATATCACGATGGATTTTGTGACTTACTTGCCACGGACATCGCGGGGACATGACGCGGTATGGGTGATAGTGGACCGACTTACCAAGTTGACACATTTTCTAGTTGTGCGGATGACCTTCACAATGGAGGAATTGTACAGGTTGTACATACGGGAGATTGTCTGGTTGCATGGGGTGCCCGTGTTCATAGTATTGGATCGGGATCCCAGGTTCACAACTCATTTTTGGGAGAGTTTTCAGCGAGCTATAGGGACACAGTTGATGATGAGCACTACTTTTCATCCCCAGATAGATGGTCAGTCTAAGAGGACTATCCAGACGTTAGAGGACATGCTACGAGCATGCATCCTAGATCTCAAGGGTAGTTGGGAAGATCAGTTGCCTTTGGTAGAGTTCGTCTACAACAACAGTTACCAGACGAGCATACAAATGACACCGTATGAGGCATTATATGGGAGGCCGTGTCGATCTCCAGTTTGTTAGATAGAGGTTGGAGAGAGACCCTCTATGGGGTCGGACTTGATTAGAGACACCTCGGAGAAGGTGGACTTGATTCGGAAGCGTCTTCTCACGGCTCAGAGTCTGCAGAAGAGCTACGCCGACATACGGCGACGACCTCTATATTTTGAGGTGGGAGATCATGTCTTCTTGAAGGTGATGCCTAACAGAGAAGTGGTTAGGTTTGGTAAGCGGAAAAAGCTGTCGCTTAGGTATATTAGGTCTTTCGAGGTATTTGAGAGGGTTGGTGCAGTTGCTTACTGGTTGGCATTACCACCAAATCTATCGAGTGTTCACGCGGTGTTCCATGTCTCTATGCTCCGGAAATACACCCTAGATCTGACTCATGTGGTGGATTGGGGAGAGCTTGTGGTTGATGCTGATGGGACCTTTGAGGAGGGACCGGTGCGTATCATGGATAACCGAGAGTAACTTTTACGAGGCAAGACCGTGCGGCTAGTGAAGGTACTGTGGCAGCACCTAGGAATGGAGGAGGTGACATAGGAGCGCGAGGACACTATCTGTACCAACTATCACTTCTTATTTGAGGATGGAGGTACACTTTTATAGTCTTGTAGTGTTGCATAACTGTTGCATATGCAGGCGGTTACATGTATACGTGCATGTGTGTGAATTTAGGGGACGAAATTATTTTAAGGGGGGAAGATTGTAAAACCTGATAAATTTAAACTTTTTTAAACAAGGGCAAAACGATAATTTTGCTACTATAGTACGGGAAGAAAACCTGAGTTTTTGTAGATCTTTGATGACGAAATGAACCTCACCATTGGATTCCTCTGGCGAAATCTAGTTACCACTTCAAATTTCATCGAATTCTAAGATAGTTGGATTTTTTGCATTTTACGAGGCAGTCGAATCTCGGGTGACCCAAAAACGAGATTTTTGATAAAATTTTAAAATTTGGAAAATAATTTAGGACAAGTTAAAATAAAAATATTTTGAGCTTGAATCGGGTTGAAATTAAATTGTTTTGAGATAAAAACGGACTAGGAAAAAAGAGGCTGTGTGGCACAATGTGAGCCAAGTAAATGAGGGTATAAAAAGGGAGGGGGGAAACTGATTTCTTGGCCATTTTCTTCAGCCGGTTAACGTGAGAGGGGAAGAGAGGGAAAAAGGAGGAACTCTCCACTTCTCTCTACGATTTACGACTCCACGGACTTCGGATCCACTCGGGCCAGAAAAAAAGTTACCCTCCTCGTCAATGGCTACGCCTACGTACAAAAAATGACGGGTTTCACCAAAGGTTGAAAAATGAAATTTTTGAGGAAGTGAGGATTCAAGATTTTTTTCGGGTTCTTGGAGCTTCACAACGTCAGTTTACACTTCAAGAGGTAGGGTTCCTTCCTACTTGAGTTTATTTTATAACCTAGAGTGTTATATGTAATGGGTAGATGGATAGCTATATATATCACTTGTCTATGGTTATGAAATTGATGGAATTGAGTGATTGGTGAATTGGGTATGTGAATTTGACCTAATTTAAGTAAAATTCCTAGATTGGAATTGGTGGGTTGCAATTATTGTGTAATTCTATGGAAAATAGGTGTTATGTGAGCATGCTTTATGTTTTATAACATGCTTTGTGAATGAGGTGAAAATTCTTGTGTGATAACATGAATTGTTGCCTTGAAGGTGTTTGCCAAAATTCCTATGTGCAGATTGAGTTGCTATGATATGATGATGCATAACATGCTTAGAAAATATGTTGGAAAGAAATATTAGTATGTGCTCATTGAGATATTGACATTGTGATGATTTATGAAATTTATATGCTTATGATATGAATTTCCATGGAACATGTGGTTTAAATTGCTCATTGACATTCATAACATTGAGCATGATGTTGATAGTGTAATGGTCCAGTACATTGCATTATGCATGGAAAACACATCGCATTTAATGGGTGTGAGTGCATGGTTTGGGTCAAACACCATCCTCGGTGGATGACAAGTGGGCTCGGTACCGTTGGACCTTGGTTCAACAGAGTTCCACGGATGTATGAAAAGAAAACTTGTGTCGGATATAGCAAGAAGGGCTAGACACTTCCTCGGGTGCAAGGCCCGGCTACTGGTTCATACACTCCGTCGGTGCAAGTCCAAAAAGTGTAGAAAGGCGTATGGAGCCGGCAGTGAGATTCCAAAATCCATTACTCAACAAAGACAAAAGATTTTGTTTTATAAAAATATTCATTTAATGGGTAACATCCACATTGATTTGGTTTTTATAAATGCATCACTTTTATTTTAAACAATCATTGGATGCATTTTTCGTCAATTGATGGATTCATTACACATGCGCATGGCATTGTGTAGTAGGAGTCGATAAAGGTTCGGGGTTAAATTGCATGAGTGAGTCTCATCTCATATCATGACATGATTTGTTGATTCCAACATTGATTTGCATAAATATTGGTTGGAATGATTGTGCTGGAAAATGTCGTATATGAATATTACATATGCACTTAGGTTGGGGAGTAGCCTCTGTAGGAAATATTCTACTGGGCGTTGGCTCACCCTACACGGGAACACATTTTAGGTGCGGGGTTCGTATTGGTGGAGGACTCACATTAGGGGCCTCAAAGATGAACAAAAGCCAGTTTGTGGCTTTTGGAAACAAATTTTGTAAAAACTTTGGTTAAATGCCATTTTGACATGTAAATTATGTAAAGGCATGTAATAGAACTTGTATGAATCATGTATATTGTAGAAAATATCCTTATACATGTTTTGGATGAAAAATGTAGGTTTTGGAATGGGTTAAATCGACAACAGGTGAAATGGGCAAAACTAGACAAAGTGTACCGGTACAGTCTGCCCAGAAGGAAAAGCATACCGGTACTGTCTCCTAAAATCTAAAATTTTTAAATTATTTTGCCATACTTTTGGGCTTTGTTTTCCTTGGTTCCAATGATACAAATGGGCATTAAATAAGGTATATTGAACCTTCGTTGAATTAAATGATTAAAGAAAAACGGGTTATATGTGTAAGCTATGATCAAGGTTACAGGGATGTAATAGACGTGATGTCGAGCAACGCGACATTCACGGGTATTTCCTCGGGTTGACGGATGGTCAACGGAAGCCTCGGTTTTATGGGCGTCACACTGTCTAAACTAGTTCAGAACTAGCTGTTTTCTTAATAATGTCCTGGAAGGCCGAATCACTCATAACCGTAGGCAACATGCCAAAGTAACTGAACATTAATTCTTTAACTTCATAACATAGTCAAAAGTCAAAGAGTACATATGATATTAGGTTATATAAAAATAATTGTCATGTGAAAATGACTTCGAGGACACACGATATAGAAACAACGATCCATTTCTTCATCTCCTAAATTGGTCACCAAACATATGTAGGATGAAATACATGCTATAGTGAAGTGTCTCGATCCTAATGAGAGAGTATGTCATACTCATCGTTGTACAGATCGTAGTTTGGTCACTATGCAAGTGCCTAACGTGAGTTCTCTATTTGTTCGCCCTAAAAAATGTCAAATTAACATCTCGCATCTAGCTAATCAACAAACACAGGCTTAATGGACATGGAGTTGTGTCTATTATCAATCCTCAAAAGTTAGATCTCATTTTGTATACCAAACAGAGCGATACTATATGCTAGAGTATCTCATCTTTGCTCACCATCTCAAGCGCCAAAGATGATTGCTCGTGTAAGTGAGCCAATCATGGCTGCTAACATACTTATTGTCTGTGTTGTCTTAAATACTAAGGTAATCAAGCAATATAACATCTAATTGAAAATAAAACCATGCATTAATATCCCAAATAATGTTAATATAAATGACTGTGTGATCCATACAATCTCTAGCACATAATTAATACCTACGAAGTCCTAGACTTCTAACATGAGTTATATACACATCTGTAGTTATAGGCTTAGTTAGGGGGTCTACAACCATTTGAGTTGTAGGTATGTTCTTCAGGACCACTTCCTTTTTGTGCAATCATGTCTCTAATGTAATGATATCTTAAATCTATGTATTTGGTTCTTCCATGATACTTAGGATCCTTAGTATAAGCTACTGCAGCCAAGCCATCACAACGAATTGTCATTAGGCCCAAAGTATGTGTGACTACTCCTAGATGTTGAAGTAACTGTCTTAACAAAACAACTTTTTTGTATAGTAGTAGAGCATCCCATGTATTCTGCTTTTATGGTGGATAAGACTATGCATAATTGCTTTTTGCTACACCGTGTAATGGTCCTGCCATTAAGTAAGAAAACATATACTGATGTCGACTTCTGTTCATCCATATCACCACCCCAATCCATATCACTATAACCAATGATCTGTACATTTGGAGACTGGTAGCATAACATATAATTAAAGTTCCCTTGAGATACATACCCCGTTATACTGGTAGCTAAAAACTGTATGAATACTAGGTAGGACACATACCCCTTTATGTAGACTTTAGGAAAACAAAGATCTAATTAACATAAAAAACTATAGTTATTGACTTACTATAGTCATCGCATCTAGCCATCTGGATGCACCTTGGCGTCTTGGTTTTTCTGCTTCTCACGTCTGGATACCCGTTCTCTTCCGTCTAGATGCACTTGACAGTGTCTCCTCTTGTAGCTTCTGTAACTTGCATCCGAATGCGCTTGATCCTTTATTCAGATGCACAAGGCGGTAATCCATATTCCATCCTTTGTTGCTCTAGATTTCCTCTCTCTTCACCGATTCACCCCATTGAGTATTAAAATCATTATTTTGCCTGCAAAACTATCAAATAAAACAAAAAGAAGATAAAATCCAAAATTCAATCAATTTAATACAATTAATGCATTGTTCAATATAATTAGCTAATAATCAAATATCAAAGTCACCCAATATTCATGGCTAATCACACCACCCAACCTAGCTCTTTCTAGTCCCTAGTAAGTCAAAAATAAAATAAACTAACTATACATCCACTTTCGTAGGAATCACAATTACATTTAGCATATGTAACAAGCCTTTAAACCCTTTGGTTTCCCCTAGTGGACAAGTGTTGTCTCGTGAGGGTTTCCATAGATGATACCCACAAACATCAATCTGTCATTGAATATTCTCTTATCATAAATTAACATCACAATTCAAAAAGTTCTAAGTTGCAAGCATATACACCCATACCTACAAACAACATATGGATCTAAATGCTATACCAAAATATATATCAATCATGTTCTCAAAAAAACTCATGCGTAGTGTGTATAGACTGTTCCAAATAAAAATTAATCATGCAACTCACTTCTACAACCATCAACTATTCATCTCAATGCCAAACCGTACCAGATAATATTCTCAATGAAAATTCTCTTAGATTTTAGTGATTTTTCCCTCAAATTTCACGTGTGAGAAGAATGTATTTAATTCAAACAAAGTAATACTCACACATTATAATGGAATAACCGTCAATTGAAAGAATATGATTTGACATAGTCTCATGAAAGAAAATCAACACACAATAAACAAATAATCACCCTTCTTATCCTTATCTACACAGGTCATGCATCCACAAAGATACTCATAAGATTATATAGGTCTTTTTGTAAGGTTGTAATGGGTCCTGGGATTAGGGTTTTGAAACGAAAGATATTCAGGAACTCAAAAAACTATCCCAAGGGATCAATACATTACACAACCAACTTTCATTCCAGAGCCATTCACTCACCAATCTCTGCAAGCATAATTTGCAATAGTTGCTCATATCTTTCTTAAATACATGCTTGCTATTTTTTTTTATATATATATATTGCTTGATACATTATTTTTTTCTTTTCTGCTTTGAAACCCTTTTTTTTTTAGCAAACTCTCAAATGCAGATATCCCCGATTTGCAAACTTTTGCCCCCCTTTTTTTTCAACTTCTCGTAACCAACATATTCCCAAGTACATAAGCAATAAAATTCTTCCTAAGTACATAAGCAATAAAATTCAATCACGGGATAACCAAGGGTAAATGATATTATTTCATATTGGCTTGGTTATTCTATGTGGTTCAAGAAACAAAAATATCTCTTTTTTTCATAAAGGCTCAATCTCTGCTTTTAGGGATAATATAGCACAAGGAATAAGGATAGGTCTTAAATAATTTCAAAGATAGCCTAAAATCATATGTCAAGAGTTCTTGGAACACACTTCCTATGCAAATAATTCAAAGTCAATAAATCACTCATAATATTAGTATTAACCAAAACAAAAAAAATGAGACTATTCAAGGAAATTAGCAGAATAAAAATATTCTTTATTGAGTAAATGTAAATAACCCTCCAAGGAAGATTGGATCAAAACTCACCAAGGTTTTTATGCATCTTCACTTATTTGTTTCAAGTTCTTAAGGCAAAAATTGCCTAATCAATTTTGAATTTGGACAAGTCAAAACATGCACAAAATTGTGAGTTTCTATAAGAACATAATAGAAAATACCACAAACATAAAGTATAGTTCCATGTTCTACTTAAACAACTGTGAATTTTAGCTAAGCGAATTGCTCTCAGATTGTGATGCTAATTTATAAACGTGAATGTAATTCAAATATTCAACAACCAAACCAGAGCATGAATGCATACTAAATGTATTGAGCAAATAAAAATAAAGAAAAGACATGCATTAATAAGAAAATTTCTAACTACAAAAGAGTTTTTGTTCATTAGATCATAGCCAGAGAGAGAAAATAACTAAAACTAGACCCTAGACAAAAAAGGTGAGACAAATCCTAGGAGCTCTATGATGAAGGACTGGGTCGGTCAGATCTTTGTCATAAGCCCAAACCCTACAACATAGTCTCCTGCAAAGCCAACTACCACCTAATCAATCTCCTCTCTTTCTTGGCCTCCATCTGCTCCCTCCTGATCTCCCGCTACTCCCTTAATATGGAAAAACGCAATTGCCTCTCAGACCTCTAGTTTTTCTCCTTACCCAACTCATCACCATCACCATCCTTGAGGCTCAGGAACTCATCAACCTGCTCCTCTGTGGTCCTGGGCAGTGCTGCAAGTATGGCCTCCCTAGATACACTAACTCTTCAGAAGCGAGCTAGAGTTCAGAACATTCAACTTTTTTGTCCACTCCATGTAGCTTCCACAACAACCCCTTCATGTAAATAGATAACAGTAACAAGGCCAACAAAAGGGAGTGATTTGTTCTTCTCATCCACCACCTCCTTCATTATCTTATCAAATATCAGAGTGGGGAGGTGAATAGTCGCACCGGTACCCATGGCATACAGTAAGCGAGCCTTGTTTGGGTATTTCTCATTATTCTAATCAGGGGTATAATGTTAGATATTGAAATTAAATTCAGTATCTTGTACTTGTCGGTCAACTGCCCCAGGGTCAAATACCGATCCTCGTTAACCTAGACAAAATCATCATCCCGAATCAACTCCTTTACCAACAGTCTGCCCCTCATACAAGTACGTGTATGCCAGATTGACCACACTGTAATGAGACATCCTACCCACACGGGCAATCGGGGTAAGGTCAACTAGAAAAGTTACCCCCTTACATAAGTACTAATACTCTCAACACCCATATCTTTCACCCCAGGCCAATTATATCCCATGAATCTATCCCAGCCACGAGTACAAATGACATTGCTCATGCTCCAATTTACAAAACTCCCCACATCAATTTCACGCTCAGAAACCATAGGCCTCTTGAAATAACGTGTTTCATACCTTTTTGCAGATGCCAAGACTCATAAATTGTGCTCATTAAATGTTTGATCCTCCTTCTGAGCTAACTCAAATGATGTACCCACGGTTCTAGCCATCTTGGATGAAGAAACTCTTGGTGGAGCTATGGAATGCTTGGGTTGGGAAATCACAAAAATGGTTGGTCAAAAGCTAGAAAATTCCTAGATTTCCTAAACCCAAGAAAAAAAACTGAAATAGGGGAGATTATTTGGCTAAGGAAGGGATGTAGGATGAAATGTTTTGGAGGCTTTGGATTTGGAAGTATCAGAGAAGATAATTTTGAAGTCTGAAGGCCATAGAAATTTTTTTTTTTTTTGGTGCTATGATCTAATGACACAAATCTTAAAAACTAAACAAACTAAACAATGTCAAGGATTTGATGCATGCACTTACATGAAATATGCTTCCACCCCACCCTAAACATTACATTGTCCTCAATGTATGATAAACAAAAATGTGAAAAGTGCAAGAAAGAAAACCACTATACAAAAATATACAATAATGGAGTTGGTGTTCATGAAATTATTCATAATGTGGATCCACCAACTTAATGGTTTCCACATCAGGACTGAATCCTTCCAAGAATGGTTTTAAACGTTGGCATTGACCTTGAAAATATTCCCATTCTTGGGATTATCTATGTCCACTACCCCATAAGCAAAAATTCTTTAACAATGAAGGTCCCTATCCACCCTAACCTTAATATTCTGGGAAAAATATGAAGTCTAGAATTATACAACATAACTTTTTGAGCTGGTTCAAAAGTTTTTCTCAAAATGTTTTTATCCTGCAAAAATTTCATGCGTTCTTTACAAATTCTAGAATTCTCATAGGCTTCATTTCGGATTTTATCAAATTCGTTCAACTGCAACTTTTGTAGAGCGCTTGCTTTGTCTAAGTTGAAACTAAACATCTTAATGGCCTAGTAAGCTTTGTGTTATAATTCCATCAGCAAGTGGCAAGATTTTTCATAAACCAAATGATACAAAGACATGCCAATTAGGGTTTTATAAGCAGTCTAGTATGCCCAATCAGTTAGTTGTAAAGATCAATCCTTGTGATCGAGATTAACGGTCTTTTCCAAAATATGTTTTACCTCCTCATTGGCAAGCCTTGCTTGACCATTTCTCTGAGTGTGATAGGTAGTCCAAACAAACCTTATGTGTAACCCCATATTTATTCATTAAGATTTCAAAGGGTTGATTACAAAAGTGGGAGCCCCCATCACTTATAATGACTCGAGATATACCAAATCTTGATAAAACATTCTCTTTTAAAATAGGGTGTAAAGATATCCAAAAATCAATGGCACAACAGTCAAATATCTCAATTACCAAAATAAGGTTAAGGGGCATCATATTCCTGTGAGGTATCCCTCCGAGCTTTTAACATCTATCTCATGCTCTACAATGTGTGTTCTTAAAAAGTGTCGGCTAATAAAATTTGCACTGCAAAATTTTTGCAGCAATTTCCCTGGTAGAAAAATGGCATCCACAAGACTCAAAACGAAAAAAAAAAAATTCATATAATTTGTACCTCGTCATTAGGCACACAAAGTCGAATGATTTGATCTGGAAAATACTTGAAAAGGTAGGGATAATCCCAAAAGAACATTCTCACCTCCACTAGATTTTTTTTTTGTCTTGTGCATTTCAATGTGATGGCATCTTCCCTGTAATAAAAAAATTCAATATGTCAGCAAATCAGGGTAAAGAGGAAACATGTAAAAGCTATTTATTTGGGAATGTGTCCCTGATCGGTAGTGTCTCCATGGGCACGTCACTGACAAGCCTAGATAAGTGGTCAGCCACTATATTCTCTACTCCCTTTTTATCTTTGATTATGATGTCAAACTCTTGGAGTAAGAGGATCCACCTAGGCAGCCTAGGTTTTGCATCTTTCTTGGTTAAGAGATATTTAAGTGTTGCATGGTGAGTAAAAAATGACAATTGGTGTTTCCATAAGATAATACCTAAACTTGTCTAAGGCAAATACTACTGTTAGAAGTTCCTTGTCAATGTTGTAATAATTCATCTATGCACTATTCAAGGTATTATTAGTATAGTACATGACATTGGGGCTTTTTGTCTTTCCTTTGCCCCAAGATAGCCCCATAGCATAGTCACTTGCGTCGCACATGGTTTCAAAGGGAACACTCCAATCAAGTGGTTGCATGATACGACTGGTGGTGAGCATACCCTTTAGCTTATCAAAAACCTCTTGGCATTGTGCACTCCACTCAAAAGTGGTGTCTTAACCTAGGAGATTAAAAAGTGGTCGAAATATATAACTAAAATATTTTATAAATCTCCTATAGAAACCAGTGTGACCCAAGAAAAATTTAACATCCTTAAAAGTCTTTGGGGTAGGCAAATTAGAAATCAACTCAATTTTAGCCTTATCAACTTTAATGCCTGTGGAGGAGACAATGTGACCAAGTACAATTCCCTTTTGAACGATGAAGTGATAATTTTTTCAATTCAGCACAAGGTTCATTTCTTCACACCTGATCAAAACTTTTTCAAGGTTAGATAGTGTCATCAAAAAAATACCAAGATGGTCATGCATTGTCATGTAAGTAAATATTGTGTGTGCACACTAGGGGACTTATGCGCTATGGCCATATCGAACTGCTTATAAAACTCCGATTGACATGTCTCTATATAGCTTGGTTTGGAAACACTTGTCACTTGCCCATGGAACTAAAACACAAAGCTTATTGGGCCATTAAGATGTATTTGGACAAAGCATGCTCTCTATGAAGTTACAGTTGAGTGAATTAGATGAAATCCAGAATGAAGCATATGAGAATTCTAAAATTTGCAAAGAATGAATGAAGGTTTTGCATGATAAAAAATTTTTGAGAAAAGCTTTTGAACCAGCTCAAAAAGTTATGTTTTATAATTCTAGACTCCATCTTTTTTCTGAAAAATTAAAGGTCAAGTTGGACAAGCCCCTTCATTGTTAAAAATGTTTTTCCTTATTGGGCTGTGGAAATAGAGAATCCCAATTTCGGGAATATTTTTAAGGTCAATGGCTAACATTTGAAACTATTTTTTGAAGGGGGATTAGTGGAAGTGGAATCCATAGAGTTGGTGGATCCCCACTATGTATAATCCTAGAAAAATTCAACTCACCTGTTGTACAGTAGTTTGTTTTTATTATTTTTAGTTTTTAGGCCCATTTATGGTCCCCGTTCTTTTGTCCATTTAGTTGCTATAATCTATTGAATTACTGATTTTCTAGTCAAAGCCTTTAGGAGTCATAGATAGTTGAGTCAAGGTTTGATCAAAACCACAGTTGAGTTAGTATCTAGTTTTTAAGTTTCAATACTAATGAATAGTTTTTTTTCTTCTAGTAATTCAAGTATTTTTTTTTTCTGTTTGGTTTGTTATTAAATATCTAATAATATTTTTATGCATAAAAGGACATCATAATATAAGAATAATCTATTTAGTTTTAAATTTGCAACCGTTTAAGCATCTAATAGAACTTTACAAAGTTCGGAATTTATTAAGTAATTTTTGTGTTGAGAACTTGAAATTAATAGTGGAGATGCATAAAAGTCTGGCTGAGTTTTGAGTCAATCTTCATTGAAGGGTTATTTGTATTTACTCGATAAAGAATTATTTTATTCTGCTAATTCTTTGAATAGTCACATCATTTTTATTTTGGTCAATGTTGATATGCCAATAATTTCTTGACTTTGAATTATTTGCATAAGAGTATGTTATGAAATATCAGATATGAAATATGTTCTTTATGTGTTATTCCAAATCCGTTAGCCACTTTAATCGAACTAGGAAGTGAATATTTATATTCGATTGGTTATTAATCTAATTAGAAAAATTACTAATAATACTATATATAAATATCACAAATTATATATACAAATTTAAACGAGCTAAAAAAAAAAGATATGAATGAATATTTTTTATTTATTATTTCAAATCGAATTTATTTTGTCACATTCACATAATTGAAATTAAAATACATAATATCCAATTCTATTGTTATTTTGGGTTTGTCAGAACCAAAGAAATGGGATAAAAGAAAGCGCTTTAAACAGCTTAGGGTGATTCAGGTGGGACCATCACTCCTCAGCCAAGGCGTTGTTCACGAAAGGACCCTATTTTAGAGTCCTTCACGATTGCCCAAAACATCCACTTACAAAAAATTTTATTTTACATCTTCAAAAATTAAATTTTTTATATTACACATTTAATATATTAAAAATATTGTAATATAGACTTTCATTTGTTTCCGTTACTCATTTCATCAATGTCAATTAAGTGACTTTTGACAGAATAAGTAATGGAACCTAATAAATATAAAAGTTATAATTTTTTTTGTATTGAAAAAAGGTGATAAAAATAATTATCACAAAAGTGATTTATATTCATACTACTAATAAAAGTATGCTAGCATGAAAAACTTTTGTTTCTCAATTTTACCCTTAATTATTCTTTTAATGTCAATCATATCATTTGTGTCCTTTGTTCTTTTTTTTTATATTATTTTCTAATGACAATCATATCCTTTATGTCTTTTGATATTCTTTTTTATTTAAAATTTTTATATAATCTTTATTTTCCTTGTTTAAAATTAATATTCTAATTCAATTTGTAACAAACCTTACAACTTCTCATAAGTCATAACGATGACACCATGTTCATGAAGCAACTTCTGACAGTTTGGTTGCCTTTAATGCTTGGGGCCAATTTTACTTAACGTTGAGACTTTACAACTTCTGGAAATTCATATTTGATATGCATTGAATACATGAGTTACCAATGGCTTACACATCCCATATATACAATGATGCAAATTTTTGCTTGACATAAGTCTTGAGGGGGTGCATTGTTGTTCGGTTTTCGGTAGACTTTTCATTTACCAAGTTGTTTGTTGAGAAATTCTCTAAAATGGATGATGAGTGGAAAATCTAATTCGGAGGATAAACCCACCAAGGTGCTATACTGAATTTTATCATCTTTTCCAATTGAAGTTACTGTTCCCATATTGTTTGGTTGAAGTATTTACAGAATTATAGCTGAGATCTTGAATGATATTGTGCAGCTTTGAGAGTAATCCCCCCCGTTAAAATCTTTTATCCTTAAGCTTTTGTGTGAGTTTCTGAAATTACATGCAAATTATATGGGTTTTTAGTTTCTTGTTTTGTTGATTCTTTTCTCCAATCCAATTTATCTCTCCACCATTATTTATATAGAGAGAAGTGGCCAAAAAGAGAAGGTCATGGGTGGTTGACGATGAAGAAAATTATATCACAATATAAGCATGCTATGGCACAACAATAACTCTTGTACTTATTTACCCATTGAGGGGCAGCAATGCAAGCATATGTAAAGAATAGCATACAACCACAAGGAAAAACACATCAGATGGGTAAATCCAAAAAATTAATAGCATCGCTTTAGGTGAAAAACACATTGGATGGTTCTCTTCCTAACTCCAAGATTTATATCACTACATGCTTGTGATACGAGCTCAACCCGAGCTATTAGAGCCTAGCACGGATTAAAATTCAGTTTGAATTGATTGAAACTTTGTATTTTTTTACTTCTAAAAATTCGTACTAATTAAAACTTGATTCAAGCTGATTAAAATTTATTTTTTACGTATTAAAATTTGAATCGATTAAACTGTATATTTTTTTATGTATCAAAATTTAGGCCGATTAAAAGCCAAGGCGAGTTGATTAAAATTTGAAAAAAGTTGATTAAAAATCAAATTGAATTTTAATCAACTCAAAAAAATATAATTTTAAATTGACTCAAATTTAAACACATAAAAAATTAATTTTAATTAGCTCGAATTAAATTTTAATCAGCAAAAATTTTAATAAGTAAAAAAATATAAATTTCAATCGACTCGAATCGAATTTTAATATTTAGTTTCATCCAATTAGCATTAAATATAATTGAATTTTTATGTTAATTCGAAAAAATGGACAGTCATTAAATTCATGAATTTTTAATATTTATTTATTAAAATAAGCAGTCAATTTTTGTTTTAATTTTATGAAATCAACGTATAATAAATAAAATTAAGGTGATTTTTTTCATTAATTTGGTGAAAGTGAATTTTGCGATATATCCTAGTTATTTATTTATTTTTGGAATATATCAAAATTATTATTATTTTTTATCTCCAAAATGTGTGTCATCTATCCCAATATCTTGGGATCTATCGTAGTCTCCCCCAAAAACTTATTGAAAAACTGTAAGTGTAGAATTGATAACAAATGTTATGATTGATCAATAGGTCACTAGAGTGAGATTTAACAAAATTGTGGACAATTTACCACTTGAGGGCAAATTTATCACATTTGAGGGTCAGTTTATAACAATTGTAGATAAATTTACAAGTTTATAGGTTAATTTATGACTATTCTAATTAAATATTATGGCGGTTTTGGTTAATATTATGATAATTTTGGTAACATTATGAGTATTAAGATTAAATATACAATAAAGAGAGGTTAAATTAAAATCATGGTGGATACATTTACCACAATTGTGGAACGTTACGACATCAAAGAAAAATTTTACTATAGTTTAGGGTGAAATACAATAATTGTGGGTAAGATTACTAGTAATATAAGACAATTTTACCATTAATATGGCAAAATTATTGCTTGTTTTATCCAAAAAATTGTTTGCGATCTATTACAAGAGCTTGAGATCTATCGCAATGTTACAGTAGTTTTTCCCCAAAAATGGTTTCCTCACCCAAAATTGATAACGTACAACCAATCTTATTGAAAAAAGGGTAAGTTTGAGATCGATCACAAACATCTATGATCAATCACAAGGTCATTGGAGTGAGATTTCCCAAAACTGTGGACAATTTACCACAATTAAGGCCATATTTATCATATTTGAATGTCAGTTTATAACAATTATAGATAAATTTACAAGTTTAGAGTTGAATTTTAGGATTGTTCTAATTGATAAATTATATTTTTACGATAAATGTGGTTAAATGTACAAATCATATTTTTATCAACAAAGTGGTTAAAATTAGTCCACTACTTTAGTAATTTTTTCCACTACTATTATAAAATTTCAATTGATGTTGTAATTTTATCCATTATTGTTGTAAATTTCCTACTAATATCGTAAATATTTCACTGATATTGTAATTTTTTCATTACTATGATAATTTTGCCAACTACTGTCGTAAATTTTTTACTGATGTTGTAATTTTACATGTTACTATTGTAATTTTGCCCACAATTATTATAAACTTAGGAAATTTGTGGATAAAGTTATTAGTACATAGGTCAATTTTTTTTTCATTTCGGTTAATATTATAATAACTGTAGATAATAATACAAATTTAAAGATAAATTATACAACATCGGTGGGATACCCTAGTGTTGTATTTACAACAAATGTGGTTAAAGATTTCAATCATACTTTTACCACCATAGTGGTTAAAGTTTACCAACAACTTTAGTAATTTTGTCAATTACTATTATCAATTTTTAACTAATGTAGGAATTTTGTTCACTACTAATGTAAATTTTTTCACTATTGTTGTAATTTTGTCTATTATTGTTGTAAATTTCCTACTAATGTTGTAAATTTTTCATTGATGTTGTAATTTTTTCCACTACTGTGATAATTTCATCCACTAATATCATAAATTTTTCACCGATGTTGTAATTTTGCCTACTATTGTGATAATTTTGTCCACAACTATTGTAAACTTAGGAAAATTGTGGATAAAGTTACTTGTACATAGGCTAATTTACTTTCATTTTTGTTAATATTATGGTAACCATAGAGAATAATACAAACTTAAAAATAAATATACAACTTCGATGGGATATCCTAATGTCATATTTACAATAAATGTGGTTAAAAGTTTCAATCATACTTTACCGCCATAGTGGTTAAAGTTTGTCCAAGACTTTTGTCCACTATTGTGGTAATTTTGTCCAGTATTGTTGCAAATATTTTCACTACTGTTGTATTTTTGTTCATTACTATTATAAATTTCCTACTAATTTCGTAAATTTTTTACTGATATTAATTTTCTCTACTACTGTGATAATTTTGCCCACTGATGTCGTAAATTTTCACTAATATTATAATTTTTACTACAATTGTAATAATTTTGTCCACAATTATTGTAAACTTTATACCATAGTCTGGTTTGTCTTGTAAAATAAATTTATTTTGAAATACTATAACAATAATTAGAGCATTTCTAATAGATGATTTAAAACATGCAAAATTTTCAAATTTTAGCTATTTAACCCAAAAATTCTATTCCAACATATTATCTTTAAAACATCTAAACTAACATTTTTACTATTGTGATATTCTATATTTAGAGTATCACTGTAGCGATATGTAAAAAAAAAAAATAATATTTCCTCTTTCTTCCTCTCCTTTTTTTATTCTCTCTCTTTCTCCCATTCGCTATTCTAAAAAAAATAATACAAAAAAGATTGAGAAATAATATTTAAAATGAGTAGTTTAAAATATAGAAAATCTGTTGGAACTTGTAATGTGTATTAAAAAATGAGTAATTAAAATAAAAAATATTATCTTTTGAGTAACTAAAATAATTTTTATTGTTAGAGATGTCTTAGAACGTACTGATAACTTTAGTTTTGATCGAACATTAGATAAATGTTCACGTCGCACTGTTATTACTCTGACAAAAAAAACAAAATTGCTGTAACAATTGGATCATACTGATTTTTATTTTTTGTCTGACATTTAAGTAATTAGACTTAGAGCAACTCCAACAATACTATCTAAAATAGCTACTCAAAATATATTTAAATATTGTATTATCTACTTTAACTAACCATTTTTTTAAATTCACTCCAACAACGCTATCTATTTTAACTAACTACTTCAACTAATTTTAACCAAAAAATAGCAATTCAACTATATATTATATAAATTTAATCAATTATGGGCTACAAGAATAAATGTCATAAAAGATGGACTTCAAGAGTAAATATCATAAAATACTTGAGGGATTTTGCTGAATTTTTTAGGAGGTTTTTCTAAATCTTTGGAGGAGTTTTACTACATTTTGAGGGGGGGGGGGGTTTGCTGAGCATCCTACAAGTTGAACTAGCTAATTCTGAGGAAAACCCACATGAATTTAAGAGGAAAGAAGGGGTGAGAGATTGTGGGTTTGTTGAATTTTTGCCATTCCAAATTCTGAGATATGGTGCTGAGAACAAAGAGTCATTGATGGTGCTCGAAACCCTAGGTTTACACGTCGCAGATTTTGGGAGATTACATGAATCATTGAAACTAATAATGAAATACAGACAGTTTCAAGTTCAAAATTTACCGAATTGTATGAGAACTTAAAGGATTGGATGGTGTTGAACTGCTTTGTCCCTATAGTGTTTTTTAGCTTTGGCCCTCCTTATTTTAGTCGGTGCTCCTTCAGTCGGTGGAGCAAGCCTTATGCGCTGAAGCCTTTATCAGTAGCCTTTTGCAATTGGGGGTGTTGTTAGCACAAAAGATAGACTAGCGAGCTCCACTGCCTCGCCAGAGATAGCCAGCCAAATGAAAGCTATAGAAAATACATAGTGTGATTGTTAGCCTGTTGGAGTTCAGTTTTATGGTCTACCTATGTAAAATAGCTAAAAAGGCCAATTTATTGAGCCTTTTGGAGATGATCTTACTGTCGAGACCTTTATGGGTCCGTAGGTACAACGTAGCCTCAAAGTAGGGTGACATCAATATGGAAATTCCAGCTAATACTCCATAGTAGTACGACAAATAATGAATCCGAAAATGCAAGTTATTCATTTACATGACTCTGGAGAGAGAGAGAGAGAGATTTCTATGTGTGGACTGCTGATCAAGGACAGTAATTTGATTCTTTTTCATTGATGGAAACGAATAAAAGCATGTCATGCTGTCCATTTTCACGGTTGTGGACCAGTGGTCTGTGTGGAAACAGAGTGAGAGAGAGAGGGGGGGTTTTCCCAAAACCAGCCCCCTCAAATCTTTATTCTCTAATCCAATCACCTTTAAACTTATTTCTCAAATTCAAGTTTTTTTCAAAAATATTATTTGGAATGACATTTTTATGGGTTAAAACATTATTTCAAATCACATTTTTTAAATCGTCATTTTTAATGACGTTTTCTAAAATGAATTTTCAAACGACGACTAATGGGCATTAAAAAAATTTGAGGTAAAAAACGTCATTGCAATGACGTTTTTCCTCTGCCCCAACTACCATGTTTAGGTCTCCAACCAACACATCAGTCCATCTAAAAAGCAATCAACTTCCAAGAAAGAGACGAGAATAGTTGGGATTACATAAAGTTATGAGAATAAAAAAAGACAAGCCATCTTTACCTAGACAGATTTAATATATAGATCTAACCACCACCCTCACATCATGATTCACCAAACAAAAAAAAAATGAATCAATTTTAGAATTTAATTCTATTTTCATAATAATTTTGAACTTATTTTTAATCGAAAATAAATTTCATAAAAATATAATTTAAACTCACATTTTTCAATATACAAACTTATTTGTAAAACATATGTTTAATAGAAAAGCTTAAAAGCGTGTTTTGAAAGCACACTTCTATATCAAAAAGTATGAATTTAATTCATGATTTACTAAATTCATTATGGAAATATTATAATCTTACTTCCCACCTCATAAAAGCATCCCAATCTGGAGGAGCTTTTCCCCAAATCTAGTCAACCCTAAAACTTTATTCCTAAAATTGTATGTTTTATACTTATTTACCAAACCGAGTCTTTTTTTAAAAACGTCATTCCAAATAATTGTCTTCATGGTGAAAACATCTATATAATAAAGTACAATACAATTCAAATTTCAAAAGATAAACAAAATAATTTTTACTATTCACGGTTGAGATCTCTTTAAATTTTACTTTAAAATTAATCTGATGACTAATATTAACACCTCAAATTTAATAGAAAAAATAGGGCCCTAAAGGTGTGTTTAGGGTGATTTTTTAAAAGTGCTTCAAGGAATTATAACTTCTATAACTACTTTAAGCAAAAAAAAAAATAGTGTTTGGAACTGTCCCACCCTCACCCCCCCCCCGCCCCATTACCACCCTCACCGTCATCACCACAATCATCGCCACCGCCACCCCACCACCATAACTACCCCCACCACCATCACCACTGTTGACGCCGTCGTGACTAATTTTGAGAAATTTTTTTTGTATATGTTAAAAAATTATCTATTCAAATTTTATGTTATAAGTTTATCAAACATTAAGAGTTGACCTACAAAAGTGTGCAAAACTTCAAAATATGAAAAAAGATACTTATACATTAAAACAAAAAAAATTTATTACATGATACTATAAGAAATACAGTCTGTCAATATTTTGGTTGATATAAAAAACAACATAGAGGGTTGTCGAGTACACATAAACTTGATAGAATAAAAGTGTCAAACGCATCATCACTTAAATCGGAATAATCAAAAAGTTCTGTATCTGAAACAAGTAACGGATCATACAAAATTTGAATCTAAGCATAATCAGGATCGAAATGTTCAATTTTTGCATGGTTGATTGCATGCAAACGATCTAGTCTACACTACATCTAATCATTTTCACGTTCAAGCTTACTATGATCTCGTTATGATTGATAGAATTTTGTTGATCATATAAATCAGCCGAACGTGCCTTCGTACCATTAATCCATGCCAACGACAGTATACTTCAAGCTCACAACGTTTGTCATATAACTGTCATCATCTTGGCGTGGGTTCAATACGAACATTCGGAGGTGGATAGTCGGTCGCAGGCCCAATAAATACATGTCCAACTTGACTGAATGAGTGATAAGGGTCGATGGGCTCATTACGAAACTCACATTTTTGTCCACATCAAGTTACACCAGTAGAATCTGTGTATGATTCAATTGAACGAACTATGTTTGACGATGTTGCTCAGCCAGTTGAGCGTTGACGGTCGTTGGGTGAAAATGAACTTTGTTGTTCATTTCGTGATGATGAACTTTGGGTGGTTTGACTGAATTTCCTCTTAGATGTACAGTTAGACATGTTTTGGGTTATGATGTACAAAATTAATTCAGATGGTTTATATAGACACGAAATACAATTATATATAAATTTGACAGGACAATTACTGGGTATGACTAACATGACTTGACATAGGTAAAGTAATGATATGACTCCACATTGATAAAGTAATGACATAACTCTTGAATGACAAAAGGACTAACATTACTTGGCACTAGACTGACTACACTGATAAAGCAATGAAATAAGTTCACAATGAAAAAGTAAATACATAACAATTCAGATGACATGGCTTGACACTATACATAACAATTCAAATACAAAGGATTGACATGACTTGACACTATACATAACAATTCAAATACAAACGACTGACATGACTTGACACTACACATAACAATTCAAATACAAAGACTGACATAACTTGACACTGTACTAGTTAGACAGGGTTACTACCTCACAAATGAACAATTGCAAACTTTGTTAAACTTTATCAGACATATAATCATCTGACAAGTATTGTGCATTAGACAATATATTATTTTGCTAAATTGATGTCAACTCTAGTCCATGTGCATTTCCCACCGTGTCTTTTGCTTGTTGGACCATATAATAGTGAGAACTACGAACCAACATTCTATTATTCCCTCTGCAAACTTGTTTTACTACTGATTCATAGTACTCTCTATTCCGACGTTGCATTGTTATTGATCGTCTACAAGACACTAGTATGCCAAGTTCTCTTAGTTGTGTGAATAGTTCGTTTGATTTTTTAGCACGAAAAGCCCACTCTCGTTGTACTCATGCATAATACTCTTTTGGATCGAAAAATCTCTCATTCTTGTAATCATCGTTTCACTCTTATAAAAACCAAATCTATTCACTTCTGCAATTGTTAAATATTATAGAGAAATTTGATGTACACATGATATTGTGTTTGTCATATCAACCACAAATAAGGTGTTTAAATAGTAGTGTTATAATTGTATTGTGTTAGACAGGTCACATTAGTCAATAGTAAAGTAGGGTAGTGATCAGATGTCATTTATGGTATAGTCATTCATCAGACTAGTGTAAGGTCATTTTAGTATTTCCCCTTATCAAATGTGTGTTGCCATTTCAACACATGGTATGCAGAAACTCATTCAGGGTTAAGTTAGTTCAGCACATGGTATATTGAAATTCAGGGTTTTGTCACTTCAACACATGGTCTGCTAAAACCCATTCAGGGTTTAATCACATTAGCACATGACATTAAGTACTCATGAGTAGTTTCTTTTTCTGCTGCAGCATTATGACAAAGCAGTTAGTTGTCACTTCAAAACAATGTTTGTATTGACATGGTCAGTTGTTGGGAGATTTGTGTATTCACTATATATTCACCGACTTTTGTGGTCTAAGTGAAAAAAACTCATTTCCAACATGAATTATAGTGTTAGAACTTTATATAAAAATATGGGTTATCATTGGGCTTTAGAGGATAACTTCTTCTATTCAATGAATCCTCGTTTACGTTATTCAAGCAGAGCAGTAAGAACCATGCAGGCTGAATTGCAATATTGTTTGACAAATAGAGAAAATTTTATTGGAGATAAGCAAACTTGCAATTTACGAAAGCCTCGAAAAATTGTTATCCATATGCCAGTTGAGACACCTCAACAACTGGAGTGAGCATTATATCATTTTATGAACTGAGAACAATCGCATGGCAATCCGTCTAAGTCGTACAACCTCCGTCGCATTGCACAAGAACGTGCTGAAGAAGGGTTAATGGAAGAAGCATGTATAAGTTTCCTTCTAAGTGGAGAAGTTGGATTTATTTCTGATTTTGAGATGTCCGACGAAGATGTTGACCCATGATGTTGTGTGGAGAACTATGATTTTAGTGTTGTGTGGTGAATTGTCATGTTGGTGTTGTGTGGTGAACTGTCAAGTCAGTATTGTGTGGACAAGTGTTAAGTTAGTGTTGTGTTGTGTGGACAAGTGTTATGGTAGTGTTGTGGGAACAAGTGTTATGTTAGTATTTGTGTTGATCCATCGTAGTGTTGTGGGAACAAGTGTTAGTGCTTGTGTGGACGTATGTTAGTGTTGTTGTCTCTCCAAATCATGTTATTGTTGTGTTGAGATTTACATGTGAAGTGTCATGCACGTGTAATGTTGAAATGAGTTAAATGTGTTGTGTATAATATTGATTATGTATATGGCAACTTAATTGAAGAATACTATAAAAAAAACATGATTGTGTATGCGACAATGTATTTACAAAAGAAAAACTTTGCATAGTGTAGAAAAAAAAGGCAACAAATACATCAACATCATGTCTCACACGCAGGTGGTCAACTACGTCGCTTCGGCTGTCTGCGAACCTCCTACTTAGCATCCTGTGGTCCAGCCTGTGTCACCTATGACACACCGACATCATCGTGATGATGTGCATGTTGTGCACGACCTCGCCCCCCATCCTTGACCTTGTCGTCCATCTCTAACCTGCGGCTTAACTCGCATACGACCTACACCTATAACTATAGCATCCTATGTCACTCCCTCCTCATCTAACAATGGAACTGGTACAAGAGGCTGGCTAGATGGAGGTGCTGGTGCTGGTATTGGTATGAATGCAACTACAGTTAGTGTGGGTACTAGTGTCAGTGTTGAAGCAACTGTAGTCGGTGTCAGGGTAGATGTTGGGGTCGGCGTGAGTGTCGATTTTAGGGTCGATATGGGTGTATGTGTCGTTGTCGCTGTCGGTGTCGATGTCTACTCAAGTGCGGATACCAGTGTAAGTGTCGGTGTATGCGTATGTGTGGAGGTCGATGCATGAGCCGATGCCGATGATGATGGTGATGCAGGTGCCAGGGTCAATGTCAGTGTCGGCTCAAGTGCATGTGATGCTGCTGCCATTAGTATAGGCATTGGGGTCGACGTAGGTGCATGAGTCTGTGTTGATGCTGATGATGAAGATAAAGGAGTAGTCCAACCAATGTTGAAGATGAGGGGGTGGCTGTGCAGATGTAGACGGTACATCAGCTGCCAGAACTAAAGCTTCGATAAGCCATCGGTGCTCACGGATAGATGTCAAACATGAGGAGTTCATATCTGTGATACAACCAATGGTGTCCATGCAACGTGTCAAGTCCGGGCTGCCCTCATATGTACCACATGTAATGTGATATATCTGTGTAAGTGTCAATTCCTACAAAAAAACATTTCAACATATTAGTAACTGTATTAAACAATTATTAACATTAGTCATTCTAATTGAATAGTAAAGTATTTAACAACATATTACCAAAAGCTCTATGATGCTCCCAACTGGCTGAAAATCGACAATCGGCCTAGCAATGGGTGGACCAACAAGACGCCGAATGATGCGACGATATCATTGCATGTATGCATCGGTTGGATCCATCGGTGTAGTGCTTAAGTCTCCAGTAACAATGGTATCTCTACGATGTGCCCACATCTCCGTGTATACCTGACGAACTATAGACCAATTCCGACCAGATCGACCTTGACGGTTGATAGCATGTAGGGCCTGGCTGGTATCACATGACTATGGCATGTGCTGAATCAGGTCAAACTGTCAAGTAACTCGATCTGAAAAATGTCACTCCATAATATCAAAGCAAATAAATGGGGCTCGTGTACATCAAATATCTTTCCAAATAAGGCAATAATCTGGTAGGGCACCCATTATATCAGCTGTATACGGCTCTCATATCATTTGCAATACAAATTATTAGCACTCATTAATAAATGTAAAGGTATTTTTAAAACAATTGGGCAGATTTTCCTTTAAAAATTGGACATTTTCAAAAATTTTCAACTAGTATTCAATACACCCAACTCAACGGAAGTCATAAACAAATAAAAAACCCAACACAATGCAATCAACCCAAAATAAAAACATCTCACCATCTCAACATTCACTTACTCCACATGTAAATTCAATGCAATCAACCAAACACGCTAACAAACTTTTAACAATGAACATCCAAGTTTGTAAGATATAGTCAAGCTAATATACATGTTCCTCACGCATCTGGTCTAGTTGGTCCCGATAGTGACATAGAACATGTGTAGACGTGTGCTGCTCTGAAAATATAACATCTCATCTATACATTTCAACAAATTTTTAAATATATAATAATACGTAAAATATTTATTTAAGTGCATTTTATATTTATTACTTACCTACAACCGAGTGGACAATCATGTACATCGTGCGCATCAACAGCGTCATATGCAGGGCCCACATCTACACCAACTCCATCTAACCCTGCACCAGCACTAAGTGGACCATCATGTACACCGTGCTCCTCTGCACCATGGGTGACCCACTTTTGTGATAACACACGTTGTGGAACAATGTGCATCAGACACTCTCATGCCCACAACTACATAACCAATACATTGATTTTACATATATATAGTTACAAGAACATAAAGGTAAGCAATTAAGTGAAGAATGCAAGCAATTGCCTGAAGCAGAATAAGTGAACCGCTAATATCCTTCGCATCCCACTTAGTAGTAAGACACATCTCCTGATATAACCATGAAAAGGCCGCACTGCCCCAACTAAAAGTGTCGGCCCCATGTAAGTCTCCGAACAATGGTAGGAACATAAGTTCCACCCTATTCGACGACTTGTCACCAAACAAACCCCCCCCCCAATCAACAAAAGCATGTACAATCGGGAATCTCGTGGGCCAAATGCTCGGCCAGTGCACTAAGTCGTAGAGTGGACTTATCTATCGTTCCATCTGCTGGTGTGAACTTGAGCAACTCAATGCACATGACACTCCATTGTTGTACATCGTGGACGGTGTCTGCACCACATACAGGCATCCCATCAACTAGAAGGCCAAGTAATATAGTTGAATCCTAAAGTGTGATGGTGGCCTCACCAATAGGTAGATGAAATGTGTGTGTCTCAACACGCGCATTGCTCTACAAGTATAGTAATAAGATGTCAGTCCAGCTGAATGTATCTAAGGCGATATGCCCTATAAAATCCAATTGTGCGTAGGTGCTGAATGACCAGATCATCGGTGATGGTAACTCGACGAAGGGAAGCCTCTGATAATCTACAATGTAACGGGGGTAGCTCAATGCCCTCCCATATAGTTGTCGTGCGATGGTCACCTTGTAAGGATAGAACATATACATCATCGGGACTTGGATATAATAATGAATGGGGATCACGATCCATGTCTACAACCTACATCATCAAACAATATTCAAACATGAGTTACCATATATAAATAACAACGCTAATATTTATATGTACCAATGTTAAAATACATTTTACACAAAATCAATTATTGTAATGTTAAAAAAATATCATATGATAAGTAAAGGCTCGAATAATAAATAATGCAATACAACTTACATACAACATTAAAGAGCATAAGTAACATTTATAGTGGATGACCCGTTGAAGAAGCAGATTGGTTATTTGCTAGACATGTTCGACGAACGTACCCTACTTGTAAACAAATACTATAGTGGTTCTACTTGCGCCCTTCTCTCGGTAAATCCATTTCATTCCATATGCGCGATATCTATGGACGTCCTCTAACTCCTCGATGCAAGGACCTATCAGGGCATAATGTAAGGCCATCGGTATCATCCTAATAATCTTGGTGGTGCAGAGGATAAAGATCAGGTGCCCAAGTCGATTCAAGTGCATGGATGCTATATACTAGATCGATTAAATTTCAAGAACTAACATGGAAATGTGAGCAAGCAGCCATAAAATGAGAACAACGCATTTTATAAATTGTAAATTTTTCACAACTGCATGTCCGTTCATTAATACAAACAACATGTGTATTACCGTTATTACTGACCACCCCCACAACTTCACGTCTCATGTGAAATGGTGTAACAGTACACATTCCTGCTTTGACCTGGTTGGGTCGCATAAATTCAATTGCTTCAGGTGAGTACTCCATACCATTGTCTATGCAATGTTGTGCATGTTCATGACGCTCACAAAAGTATTTTGCAAGCTGATAAAATATAAATTTTACATATGCAGTGATGGGAAGCATCTTACCACCTTTCAATGCACCATTGAACACCTCAAAAATATTGGTTGTGGTTGTTCCATATCGCCGGCCACCATCATGGGCAATTGTCCACTGTTGTGCTTCAATTTCATTTAACCACTTCCATGCCAATGGATATACATTTTTAATTTTTTCCATTATCAAATTAAACTTGCGAATTTGATGTGTTGCCCCAGCCTTCCACACTTGATCTTTCAAATAAGTGTTCTTGAAATGTGTGTTGAAATTTCTTTTTACATGCCTAAGATAGAAACGATGATAGGCGTATGACTCATTCCACCCAGAATCAAGTTTCCTAACCATTGAGATTATACCTTTATTTCGATCTGAGATTAAGCATATACCAGTTCAATTCAGGACAACAGAGTGGCGTAGATGATATAGGAACTAACCCCAGTTTTCACTAGTCTCCTCATGAACAAAGGCAAATGCTAGAGGAAAAATCTTTTTCTGAGCGTCAATCCCAATAACAATAAGAAGCTTATGCTTATACTTGCCATTTACAAATGTGTCATCGATGCTGATTACAAGCCGACAATGAACAAACCCATCAATAGAAGCTTTGAATGCCCAAAACACCTGTCCAAATATGTTGAATGTGGGAGCATGAGCCTCATATTACCAATTTACAATCATCCCAGGGTTGTATTTCACAAGAGCACCCATAAACTTTGGCAAGATATTGTAAGAACAATTTCAGTCATCGAAAGCCTTGGCTATAGCCTTATTCTTTGCATTCCACGCCTTCTTGTACGTTATCAAATATTGATACTCTTTTTTCACCATTTCAATGATGACAGACATTGTTACACCAGGTGTACCCCAAACCACACCCTCAATCCATTGAGAAATAAAACTTGTATCAAGTTGAAAGCGGTCCTGGTTCAACATTGGGTAGAAACAAGTGTGAGGTTCCTGATATTTTGTAATCTCAAACATTTCATGCTTTGCCTTCAAAACTGCCTGTAGCCTCTATTTGCATCCACATTATACATGTATCTTACACCTCAAAACCCAACACGTTTTGTTTGTATCAACAACAACATATTTGTTGGTGCATCTTAATTGAATACAATTTAATTGTCATCTCCAACTCTTTTTTACTCCTAAGTACCATACCCTTTGCCAGTTCTGGTCTTGTAGGATCCCATGTGTTTAATTCCATGCGAAATACATAACTATCAACTTCATTCTGGGTTCCCGGTTCAACGTTTGAGAAAAATGTTGACTCCGGCTCATGTATAGGAACCTCACCATATTCCTCAATAGAATTACCTTTAGTATCGTAATCATCATCATTAGAGTCATCAGTCAATAAATCTTCTGCCAATTCTTCTTGTTCGTAGTAATCATTCCGGTCATAAACACACATTCCTTCATATGTATTATTATCAATCTGATGCACTACAAGTGCTTGGACATGGTCCACTGGCGCCGGTTCTGGGGTAACTGCAATCATTTCCATCCCCTCGTTACCCAGTGTAGCACTGTAGTTTTGCTACGATGAGCATTCAAGAAAAGTACTAGGCCCTATTTCAAACTGTGCATATGTATATCGATTGTATTCTTCCATACACTGCATTGTTAAAGAGGTGTAATAATTATTCACCATGGCTGAAGGGTCAAACACTGGGATATATGGTTGTTGGCTAAGTAGGGAAGAGTATGAACTACCATCAGGCCAACCTTCATTACTACCACCTATGTCATCTGGACTAACCTCTTCCCTCACATACAAATCCACTTTGTTAACACCTTGATTGTCAAATACAACATCCACCATTGCCTCCACACCATCATTGTCAACAATTTCTACTGGAATATATGTAAAGAGGTTAGTTCCCAATGCAGTAGGAAACCTACAGATAAGTTTGAGGTTGTATTTATTCTTATGTATCCCCGTCACATCATGCAACCTATCTACCAAAGCTGAGTGAGTTGTGACATGAGCAACCTTTATCACACGCTTATAACCATTATCGTATCATAAAACATCATGGTTCTTGAATATGGTACCACCCCAATAAACCATCACAGAAGCACGTCTCTCAGACATTTGTAACACTTCTACAATAAAGACATCACAAAAATATTTTAGATATCATTTATGAGACAACAATTAATCTTATTCCCAATATGATTGAGTTGCAAGTTAAAAATATTATATCAGCTCAGTACATTATCTCCTAATAGCCATGATAAAGGAAGTGCAATTTAACTCACTTAGTCAACTCCATAGACCACAATTGAAATTTAGAATCTTACCAGTCACTTCAAGCAAATGCCAAGAACAAGGGAATAAGTTCTGATTGTGATCAAAAGCAGCGACCGAAGTCAGGTTTCAGGACAAGCCAGTGAATCTTTGCGGGGTGGAAGTGTTGACTCACAATTGGCTCTAGATGAAGCTTTGGCTACACCATTACAAGAGTTAGGGGAATACTTCGATCATTTCTACATATCTGAACATAGTGGTACTGCAACCGGTAAAAATAAACCTCTAACCTTTTGTTTGATTTTGCAAAGGTTGTGACTCTTCTATTACCTCAACTTTTCATGATTTATTGACCACTCGTTTTTTACTGGTCAAATGAATAGTCAACAGTCACAACACTCATTTGCTAATAAGAATGCACAACATGGGGTACTTATAACGAAAATATCCTCATTGGAGATAAAAGATGGTGCTTGGGATGTACTTGAGTGTCTATGACACATGCGAACAAAAACAATAAAACAACATATGGCACTTTGAAGTTAGAGCATAATGAGCGTTGGGAATGTATTTGTTCAACATATTGAATGTTGTTGTAAATAAAAAGCTAGAATATCCCCACAAGATAGACAAGCTTTACAGGACACCGCTCTGCATAGAAGGAGGCCTTGACTTCTACTCTTATCTTGGGGGGAGGGAGAGCAGCATGTGAATGGGAGCATTATTAGGAGAGCAAAGAGTCCATACGAAAACAAAAAAAAATGGAAACTTAACGGAATTTTGTTTTGCCCATCAGACTAATGCTTCTGGTTAGTAAAGGGTGGCAAACTTCTTTGCATATAATAATGATCCACTATTCAAGCTCTCATTCCTAACTAGTAGTCAATAATAATAACCACTCCAATATTGATATAAAATGGGGTTGCCTCCAATACATTTTCAGATGAATGAACTCAACAGTTATCTTCCTTTGTTGTTTCCAAAAATTAATCTTGTTTAAAAAAATAATATTAAACTATCTAGAGTACCTCACAAAAAATGTCCATGTGTTGAGAAAAAATTTGTGTCGCCAACACCATAAAAAAATATTTTGAAATTCCAAAATTATATGAATAAAAATATATAACAAATCTCACTGGATTCTAAATTCATATACGATATGCTCTAATACCACATGTAAGAAATTTAATGATTTATATATGAAATTTAAAACACCTAAATTACAAGATTTAGATTATATAGGTTTAAAAGATACACGTATGAGTTTTGATATTCGATCTTCAGGTTTCTTTTGCGGAAGGGTAAGGTCTTCATCTCCTTCTTCAAAGCAATATGCGGCTCTTAATGGAACAAGCTAAATTAAGGTTATGAAGTGGAGAGGGATCCCAGCCTGCTATTTATAATGAAATCTGATGGGTTCTCCTATTACAGACAACAATTAGATTAAGGCTTGTAATGCCCCAAAATCCATCTTCGACGGCATTATTATCTAAAAATCATTCACATCACGAGAGTCATTAATAAGATCCAAAAAAAAATAATAATTTCTTTCATCATCCATAATATATATAACATCATCCAAAAGAATATGTCAAATCATTGTCATTACATCCCAAAAGAATATGCTAAACAATGACAATTATGCCCAAAAGAATATGCCCAAACTAGTATCTTGCAGCGGAATAAGGAAAGTATCAACACAAGCATTATCTCTACATGAAACTCTTAGTCTAGTACATAAAAATAGCAATTCTAGACTTCTCCCTCCGGATCCACATGCTCATCCACTTGAACTTTCCAATTTACCTGCTCGTCAACTCTGAGCTTTTCCTCTAAACTGAAATCTGAAAATGAATATTGTTTGTAAAGGGTGAGCATTAAGCTCTGTAGGAAAATCCTCCCAAACTTGGACAAGGGTTTAAAAACATCTAAAACAAGTCAGTCTCATTTCACAAAAATCATATATAACTTTTAAAAGAAAACAATGACAGTTCATCCGATCTCAAGTTTAAGCAATATCAATAAATTAAAAGAAGAGATAAAACCACTTCCCAACAATAAGTCATTTCCACAACAACAAACACTACCCACAATTTGAACCATTTCCAACAATGTATATCAAATCACAACTTGTATCTTTCACAACATTATGTATTCATGCATCTCATGTATGATGTATGACTTCGCATGAATAAACACATCGAGAATATACTGGCCCACACACACACCCCCAATCCTCGCAAGGCTATCAAACTTTAGGAAAGGCGTATACCAACACATTGGCAGTGATGAATCCAACCTAGGAACTAACCCTCATCCTTGGTACCCGTGAGCGATTAGTGGTTTGGTCCTCACAAGGCACCAACCCCACTACGAGTAGTAGGAAAAACTCAAATCCGCAAAGAGTAAGAAAAGCATCTACCCATTCTACGATACCCGGTCAACGGCCACCCATAGTCATCCAAACATCCACAAGAGATACAATTTTCAACAAATTTCTCAAATAACAAGTAATTCCAAAATCCACAAATTTCACATGCAGTATTATCATAGAACAATTTAAGAAAATAAGTAAGAGATCATCAACAATACTATTTTATTGTTCAATAAAAAACACTAAAGTTTTGAAATCAAGGACAAAGGAGAAATCAAGAGAAAATTCATTTCCTTTGAAAACTAGGGTTCTAAGACAAGAAAAGAAAGGATTTGATAGCTATTCTACCATAGCCTCCTTCAAAGCATAGGAATCTTTGCAAAATTATCAAGGAGTAAGAATTTTATAGCATATATATATATGATTGAGAGTGAAAAGAATACATATATGTAAGTCCTAGCCTCAATGAACAAGAGTGGGAAGAAACCCCTATCTTGAATCAAAAGTTCCAATCAAATCCCAAGTTCTAGAAACTTCCTTTCTCCCGTTATCTTTTCCTAGGGTTCTAAGTGCTTTAGGGTGAGGGTGGAGTGAAAGAATGGAAGAGAATGGGATGCAAATGGTGTTTTAAAATCAGCCAAATCCCAAATTTTACTGTTCATAGGGCCAAAATTTACATTTTTCTCTGAAATTATGGTTTTACCATTAAATATCTCCAATTTGATCTCTATGACTACCCTAAGGTTTTTAGACGTTTTCAGATTCATTTTTAATGTTATTTTAACCTAAAAATATTTATTTTTATGATTTATCTTTATTCTAAAGTAAATTTACATTCGAAACACTAAAATTACTATTTTATTCTTCTGAATCGCTATTAATGAAAGTTTAAATCGATTGACCTATTCGAGGCTTTAAAAGAAAGTATGCATAGTCCCAAAGCTCGGCGAAAAAGTTTTAAAATTTCTGATTTTTTAGAAAGAGTACTGGTACTCTATGCTCTCTGGGCAGCATGATACCGGTACACGGTACCGGTACTGTTTGTCCTTTGGACAGCGTGGTACCGGTACTGTTTGTCTAAATTTGTCTGTTTCACCTGTTTTTCATTTTCAATCCATTCCAAACCTTTCCAACACCAACCCAAACTTATACAACATACATTTGTACATCAAACATAGTTGGTACAAGTTCTACTACAAACGATTCCACATATTTACCCGAGTTTTACAATATTAGTATTTCGAAAAAGAAATGATTACTTGTTATGTAAAGATAAGAGTGTGGGGAGGGGAATTACAATCCACTCCCTTTAAAGAAAGTTTCGTCCTCGAAACTTACCTCAAGTATCGAACAAATGAGGGTACTTCTCGCGCATCTCCAACTCTGGTTTCCAAGTAGCTTCTTCCACCCCATGATGTTGCCACAAGACTTTCACCAGTTGGATGACTTTATTGTAAAGCAACTTCTCCTTGGTATCTAGAATCTCCACCAGTTGTTCTTCATATGTTGCCCAATCTTGTATTTCTATACCCTCCAAATCTAGGACATGCGTTGTATCTAATTGACACTTTATCAACATTGACACATGAAACACGTCATGTACTCCTGACAACTGAGTTGGTAATCAAAGTTGATACGCCACTTTGCACACCGCTTTGATCACTTTGAATGGTCCGATATACCTTAGAGTTAATTTTGCTTTCTTGCCAAATCTAAGCACTTCCTTTTTGGGTGACACCTTGAGGAACACATAGTCCCCCTCTTGGAATTCTAAGGATCTTCTTCTTCTATCCGTATAGTTTTTTTGTCTACTTTGAGCCGTGCGTAGTCTTTCCCGGATGAGTTGAATTTTCTCCGTAGTTTCCCAAACAATTTCCAATCCAAACAAGCTGTTTCACCAACTTCTAACCAACAAATCGAGGTCCTACATGGTCTTCTATACAATGCCTCATAAGGAGCCATTCCAATACTTCTCTGATAACTATTGTTATATGCAAATTCCACCAACAGTAAATGATCACTCCAACTTCCCTTTAAGTCCAACACACAAGCTCGTAACATGTCCTCAAAAATCTGTATTACCCTCTCAGATTGACCATCCGTTTGGGGATGAAAGGCGGTGCTAAAGTGTAACTCTGTCCCCATAGCTCATCGTAGACTTTGTCAAAATTGTGCCACAAAATGAGAATCATGATCCAAAACAATAGAGAGCGGAAATCCATGTAATCTAACAATCTCACAAATGTAAAGCTTGGTCAAGGTCTCTAAAGTGTCCATGGTCTTCATATTCAAGAAATGAGCAGACTTGGTAAGTCTATCTACAATGACCCATAAGGAATTATGTCCTCATGAAGTCCGTGAAAAACCAAACACGAAGTCCATGGTGATATGATCCCACTTCCACTCTAGAATAGGCAAGGACGGTAATAATCCTTCGGACTTTTGATGGTCAAGCTTCACCTGCTGACACACCGCGCACTTTGAAACGTACTTAGACACGTCTTGTTTAATCCCTTTCTACCAATATTGACGTTTCATGTCTCTATACATCTTGGTACTATCCCGGATGTATGGAGAATTTTGAATGATGGCACCACCCAACACTTTTTCCCTTACTTGGTCATTATTTGGTACACATAGTCTTCCACAAAACTGTAACTCATCATTCTGTATCGACCAATTCTCAACAATCTTATTCCTCTCCAATCTACCCCGGATAGGTCCCAACTCGGGGTCTAATCTTTGCAACGCCATAATCCTTTGTCGAAGAATTGGTTGAGCAACAAGATTAAATAAGCATGATCGATTCCCCTGTCTGTCCACCCATAGATCAAATTTCTCCAAGGCATCAATCATTTTCCACCTATTAATAGAAAAACATTGACTTCACCCCGAGACTTTCTGCTCAGTGCCTCTGCTACTACATTCGCCTTTCCCGGATGGTAGTTGAGTGTGAAATCGTAATCTTCTAGATATTCAATCCACCTTCTTTGTCGAAGATTCAAGTCTTTCTGGGTGAATATATACTTGAGGCTCTTATGATCAAAAATCACTTAAAACTTTTCTCCATACAAGTAACACCTCCACGACTTAAGCCCAAAAATCACAGCGACAAGTTCTAAGTCGTGAGTGAGATAGTTCTGCTCATGAATCTTGAGTTGCCTCAAGCCATAAGCAACTACCTTACTTCCTTGCATTAGCACACATCCCAAGCCTCGTAACAAAGCATCGACATAAACCTCATATCCTTCCCCACTATTCGGAATAATAAGGAAATGAGCTATTGTCAACCTTTCCTTCAAGGTGCGAAAGGCTAGTTCACACTCTTAGTCAACAAGAATCTTTTCCCCTTTTTTGTAAGGCAAGTCATTGGCATCGCTAGTTTTGAGAACCCTTCCATAATCCTCCGGTAGTAGCCTACTAAGCCCAGGAAACTACATATTTCGGTCACATTCTTCAGTGGTTCTCACTTCATCACTGCTTCAATCTTTGCGGAGTCAACAACTACACCTTGTTCTGACACTACATGGCCAGGGAATTTCACTTCCTTCATCCAGAACTCGCATTTCCTCATCTTAGTATACAATTTATGGTCTCTCAATGTCTGTAGCACAATCAAGAGATGGCATTCATGTTCCTCTTGTGTCTATGAATAGATTAATATGTCATCAATAAACACAATGACAAACTGATCTAGGTACGACCGAAATACCCTATACATCAAATCTATGAAGGCTGCTGAAGCATTAGTCAATCCAAATGAAATTATCGTATATTCAAAATGACTATACCCAATACGAAAAGTTGCCTTAGGAATATCCTCTTCCTTGATCCGCAATTAATGGTACCCTGTCCAAAGATCAATCTTTGAGTAATACTTAGAACCCCTCAGCTGATCGAATAAATCATCAATTCATGGCAATGGATATTTATTCTTCACTGTCACCCGATTCAACCTTCGGTAGTCCGTGCATAACCGAAATGTTTCATCATGCTTCTTCACAAAGAGGACCAGGGCTCCTCAAGGTGAAGTGCTCAAACGAATAAACCCAATAGCCAATAGTTGGTCTAACTGCTTCCATAGCTCCTTCAACTCCAAAGGTGCCACCCTATAGGGAGCAATGGATATGGGTTTGGTTCCCAGGTAAAGATCAATCGTAAACTCAATCTCTCTCTATGGGGGTAACCTAGTAGTTCATCTGGGAAGACATCTGAAAACTCTGACACTATCAATACCACATCCGGTTGGGATCTATCTTGATCATCTCCCATCAAGCTAGCTAAGAAACTCAACTGGCTCCCTGCCTTAACTTTCAAGAATCTACTACCCGTAGTAGGAAATGGATGGGAAGAATTTCGATCATTCATGAAACTGAAAACTACCCCTCTTGGTAATTGAAATGAAATATGTTTATGAAAATAATCCATTAACGCATGGAGGTGGACAACAAGTTCATCCCAAATATTATGTCATACCCCTTTATGTCTAATGTAACCAAATCTACAATTAATTCTTGCTCCCCAATTCGAAGCACACAACCTCTACACACCTTTCTAGTATCTAACCGTTCTCTCGTAGGCATGTTGATATTCAAGGCATGTTCTACCTTCTCAAAGTCCAGTCCCAAATTAAGAGCATATGTAGTGCGTATGAAGGAGTGAGTAGCACCAGCATCAAATAAAATTTGAGGCCAAGAATTGTAGAGAAGAACAATACCTTCCACAACGGCATTGAAAACATCTTCCTCTGGTTAGGTTAAAGCAAACACTCTTCCTTGATTGGCGCCGCCTGGGGCTAGAGCTCCTAACAGTTTCTACTGTAGTGGCTTCTAGAGTGGTGGCTTGTTTGCATTCACTTGTCATGTTGTTTGATTGGTCTTTGGTGGAAACGATGGACATTTATTTTTAAAGTACCCGAAACCTCCACATGCGAAGCATTGACGTGGGTCATTACCTGCTCTCTCTGGTACACCTCTAGCTCCTTGGGCTGTCCGAATTCTCTGTCCAACCACCTGGTCTAGGCGACGGTAAGGTGTCGCTCTCTGCCCTCCACTGCTGCTAATATCGGTCCTGATCGGACCTCCCCTCATAAAGTTCTGTCGCCTCTGGTAGTCTTCTGTGTCTCTCTCCACCAGTGCAGCTCTATCAACAAGATCTCCATAGTCCCGGACCTTAAGAGCCACAAGCTTCTCCCTGATGGTAGGCCTCAAGCCCTACTCAAAGCGTTTGGCCCTTGGCCTCGGTAGATATGAACTTTGTGGCATAGCGGGATAGATCATCAAACTTCCTCTTATACTCCGTCACCGTCATGCTACCCTGTCGTAGAGCGAGAAAATCTGCACTCATCATGTCTCTAACCGATTCAGGAAAATACTTGTCTTGGAAGATCTAATCAAACTCCTCCCAAGTAAGAGTATTCGTGTTCCTCCTTCTTTTCACTGAGTCTCACCAATGATTTTCCTCCCCCTCTAGCAAATATGTAGATAGACTGACCCGCAAATCCTTGGCTGCTCCCATGCCATCACACATTTTCTTCACCCAGCAAATCCATTTATCCGCATCTAAGGGGTTAGAGCTTCCTTGGAAAGTAGGTGGGTGTTGCCGTAAAAATTCTTGAAGAACTACCATCCTTCGATTTTCGTCCCCGTTGCCCGGTACATGAGCTAGTGGATGAACCCCACCGTTGTGGTTGTTGTTTTCATTTTGGTGTTGCACCAGAGTGGTTAGCTCCCATAGGCATTGGTATATACCGTTCATGGCATCTGAAGGTGGTGGTGGTGGTGGGTTTGCTTGACCTCCACGACCACACCCATGTCCACGTCCCCGTCCACCGTCCATCTTGCACATTAATTCACAATTTAGTTTCCTTGACGTACAAGACATCCTAACTATCACTTTAATCCTAAGCATATGACTTGTGTAAATTTAAATCAAGAATTTCATTCAACCTAGTCCTACTTCTCTAGTGGTAATTCATAATCTACAACTCTCATGTAAGACCTAATTCCTAGGCTCTGATACCAAAATTTGTAAGGCCCCAAAATCTACTTTGGACAACATTGCTATCTAAAAATCATTCACATCACGAGAGCCACTAATAAAATCCATAAAAAAAAATTAATTTCATTCATCATCCAAATATATTCAACATTATCCAAAAGAATATGTCAAACCATTGTCATTACATCCCAAAAGAATATGCTAAACAATGGCAATTACGCCCAAAAGAATATGCCCAAACTAGTATCTCACATCGGAATAAGGAAAGTATCAACATGAGCATTATCTCAATATGAAACTCTTAGTCTAGTACGTAAAAATAGCAATTCTAGACATCCCCTCTGAATCCACATGTCCATCCACTTGAGCTTCCCAATTTACTTGCTCGTCAACTCCGAGCTCTTCCTCTAAACCGAAACCCAAACTTGGACAAGGTTTTAAAAATATAGAAAACAAACCGGTCTCATTTCATAAATATCGTATATAACTTTTGAAAGAAAACAGTGGCAGTTCATCCGATCTCAAGTTTAAACAATATCAGTAAATTAAAAGAAGAGATAAAATCACTTCCCAATAATAAGCCATTTCCACAACAACAAACACTACCCATAATTTGTACCATTTCAAACAATGTATATCAAACCACAACTTGTATCTTTCATAACATTATGTATCCATGCATCTCATGTATGATTATGACTTCGTATGAATAAACAAATCGAGAATATCCTAGCCCACACACACACACCCAATCCTTGCAAGGATATCAAATTTTAGGAAGGGTGTATACCAATGCATTGACAGTGACGAATCCAACCTAGAAATAGTATACTAACCCTCATCCTCGATACCCATGAGCGAATAGTGGTTTGGTCCTCCCAAGGCACCAACCACACTACGAGTAGTAGAAAAAATTCAAACCCCCACGGAGTAAGAAACACATCTACCCACTTTAAGATACCTTGTCAACGGCCACCCATGGTCATCCAAACATCCACAAGAGATAAAATTCCCAACAAATTTCTCAAATAACAAGCAATTCCAAAATTCTCAAATTTCACATGTAGTATTACTATAGAACAATTAAAGAATATGAGCAAGAGATCATCAACAATACCATTTTGTTGTTCAATACAAAGCACTAAAGTTTTAAAATCAATGACAAAGGAAAAATCAAGAGAAAATTCATTTCCTTTGAAAACTAGGGTTCTAAGACAAGAAAAGAAAGGATTTGATAGCTATTTCACCATAGCCTCCTTCGAAGCATAAGAATCTTTGCAAAAATATCAAGGAGTAAGGATTTCATAACATATATATATATATATATGATTGAGAGTGAAAAGAATACATATATGTAAGCCCTAGCCTCAATGGACAAGAGTGGGAAGAAACCCCTACCTTGAATCAAAAGTTTCAATCAAAGCCCAAGCTCTAGAGACTTCCTTCCTCTCTTTACTTTCTCCATTTATCTTCTCATAGCGTTCTAAGTGGTTTAGGGTGAGAGTGGAGTGAAAGAATGGAAGAGAATGGGATGCAAATGGTGTTTTAAAGCCAGCCCAATTCCGAATTTTATTATTCATAGGGCCAAAATTTACATTTTTCTCCAAAATTATAGTTTTACCACTAAATATATCCAACTTGATCTCTATGACTATCCTAAGGTTTTTAGATGTTCTGGATTCATTTTTAATGTTATTTTAACCTAAAAATATTTAGTTTTATGATTTATCTTTATACTAAAGTAAATTTACACTCGAAACAGTAAAATTACTATTTTATTCATTCGAACCACTATTAATGAAGGTTTAAATCGATTGACCAATTCAATGCCCAACATACCATCCTTGGTACTCTATTATTGTCCATTTATAACATTTGAAGGAAAGAATACATAGTCCCAAAGTTCAGTGAAAAAGTTTTAAAATTTCTAATTTTTTAGAAAGAGTACCGGTACAGTGTAATGGTACTCTATGCTCTCTGGACAGCGTGGTACCGGTACACAGTACCGGTACTGTTTGTCTAAATTTGCCTGTTTTTCATTTTCAATCCATTCCAAACCTTTCCAACACCAACCCAAACTTTTACAATATACATTTGTACATCAAACATAGTTGGTACAAGTTCTATTACAAATGATTCCACATATTTACCCAGGTTTTACAATATTAGTATTTCGAAAAAGAAATGATTACTTGTTATATAAAGATAAGAGTGTGGGGAGGGGAGTTACAAGGCCTACACTTAACCGCCTCAACCACATCAATTAAAAGATGTACATAAGCCCATCAAAATAGACCACTTAATAGTATTGGGCTCATCTCATTGAACCATAAATTTAGCTTGTTTTTCACAAACAAAAATTAACTATCAATTAATGGAAGTCCAATATATGAAAAATTCTAACAATTAACTCTTTGCCTTTAAGTGAATCAGAGGCCTTAGGCTTTACCATATACCCGTGTAATCTTAGAATATTCATAACTATAATGATGATGGATGAAGAGTGCAGCGTGGAATTTTCAAAGAGTCTCCTACATCTCTCCTGCCAGAGCTGCCAAAAAACAATAAGAGGGATGCTCCTAATTAAAGAATGACTCAAAAAAAATTTTCTTAAAGATTTTAACAATTCCATAAGAACCATAAGAGCAACAACCTTTTTACATACTTCATTTGCATAATCACAGTCAATAAAGAGGTGAGTAGAAGTTTCAGCCTCTTTATAGCAAAAACAACATCTACTTGCCAAAGAAATCCCAATTTTTTTAATGCTAGCATCCATAGGTAAGGTTGTCTTTATGATCTTCCACCCCACCAGTAAAGCACTAGATGGAGCAGCTTGTTTCCAAACTGCTGTAGCCAATGCACTCCACTGCCCTTTCTCTTGAATTAAATTCAGGACAGATTTAACAATAAACAAACCTGAATCAGTAAGCTTCCATACCAACTGATCTTGTCTGTCAGAAGTTTCAGCATTAAATAATCCAATCTCCTCCCTCGTTTCAGCATTAATTTAATATATCACTTTGTGAGTGGGCTTGGCAATAATAAGAACTTGGCTCATCAGAATCACAATTTAACTTAGAAAACTCTATTTTGAATCTAATTTAATTATTCAACTAATTTTATTTTATAATCCATATTGAATTTCATCGAAAATCCAATATAATATATATGTGCTTATTGCATTTTAATTTTAAATCAATTTTTCTCTTAGTTTCATTAAATGTTTATGCATACATATTTGTGTATTGATATCAAATTGAATTGAAGTGAATTGAATTATAATTAGATCAAATTTTATTATGTCCAAATCTAAAACCTTAGAATATAATATAATATATTCAAATTCGGATAATCAATAAAAAAATAATAATCTATGTCTGAATAATTGAATTCAAAGAAGGATTGGTTCGATAACTTAAGTAAGTCATTGCAACAGAAATAGAGATAACTGCATTAAAGAAAGAATTGTAAGATTAAGACTGTATGAGCTAACTTTTACTTAACTTTTTAGTTCATTAAATTAAATTAGTAGAGGCAAATTATTAACAGAAATTAATTTTATTATAATTTAAAACTAACCCTGAAATTTTTTAAAATTTTAGTGGGGCAACTGCCCCCACCCTCCCTTCGCCCCTAACGACAATGCAAGTCCCACTGTACTCTAAATACCTTGCTTATTACGGATGATATGTTTCATCCTGGCATCACGTGGATGATGACACTCCTAATGTCCTACTGTACTCTAGGCCATAGTTCCATTACATCTAGGACACATTTGAATGATACTAATTTTAATTGGGAATAGGTATTTCATTCTGGTGTACTTCAATTATTATAGTAATCTCATATATTATGTTTAGTTTTTATTAGTAATAGTGTAAGAATTAATGTTATTGTCATATTATTTTAGGAAAGAACTTAATTCTAGAAAAGAGATTGAATTCAATTCTAGAAAAGAGATTGAATTCAATTCAAGAAAATAATTTAATTTTTGAAATGAAGTTAATTTTATGAAGGATCGTCATTTTGGGATTTTTTATTTCTTTTATAGAATACGTAATTAATGTATGTATGAAATTACCACCATTGGTCATGAGTTTAAGATACCCACCATTATTGAAAATTAGATTAGAGTATTAATCTTGTTCTCTAGTTAGATTACTGAATACTTGTGTAACGCCCCCAAAAATCTACACTGAAAGACATTATTATCGATACATCATACAACCATGAGAGCCTCTAAAATAATTATTAAATAATAAAAACATCCATCAAATAATTCACTATTAAACCAAATATTGAAACCAATAAAACTAAAACCTTCTTGATATACCCAAAACTAAAACAATAGCCTTTCAACTAACTAAATAAAGGAATGTTCCCAAAATATTGTTTAACTTCATCCACAACGCAGAATTTGAAAACTAAGAAATCGAGACATCCACATCTAGATGCACTTCATGATCAGCCTCAGTATGATAGGATCTCAATCCCCTTTCTCACCTAAAAGGGTATCCTCTTCAAAATCAAAATTTAAAAAATTATATATTTCGTAGGATGAGTACAAAACTTAGTGGAGAAACCCAACAATGTTTCGAAAATGAGAAAACAGGCGAGTCTCACTTTTCAAAATAATATATAAAGATTTGAATTAAGACAGTTACAATTGATAAGATCTCAAGTTTACAGTACACACAATAAAATTCATGAATAAATAAGATTAGCTCTCAAGGCACTTTTATCAACACAATTAACATATATCTCATGTACATTTGTAGGTTGACTAGCATGAATCCACACATCGAGATATCCTGGTCCACACACATACACACACCCAATCAATAATACAATCTTCGAAAGGATGATTTGTTTTCAAGAAATGTGTATACCGACGCATCAGCATTGACGTAACTTCTCAAACGTAAATACCTTCTAAACTAAATTCGACATAAAAATCAATACGCACGAAATTCAAAATTCATAATCAATCTTTCAACAACAATTCAAAATTTCTATCATTCTTTTGAAAGTACTCTTAATATCATGTTATTTATCTTTTAACTTTTGTACAGAGTCTTATAAGTTGACTATCTACACATGATAATCCAAAATTTAAAAATGAGAATCTAATTTTCAATCAAGACCTTCATTATCCAAATGGGGCCTAGGGTTTGGATGAAATCTAAAAGATGAATTTTATGAACATTGTTAAATATAATTTCTAAATTTATGCTTAGTTTAACGTATATTGTGTATCATATTCCCTCCGTTCTTAAATATCTGTCGTTTTACATAATTTTTTTTGTTTAATAATATCTGTCGTTTAATAAAACTAAAACATAATTAATATTTTTTCTTCCAAATTTACCTTTAACTTTTCAATGCATTAAATTAGGTGGAGGTTAAGTATTTTTCATATTCCTTTTATTTCCAATATGTATTGAATAAGGGTATTTTAATATTATATAATTATTTTTTACTTATATTAAAATTATTTAATAATTTTTTTAATTTCTGTATAAAAACCTTAAACGTAAAAATTGAGGGAATATAACTTTAAAAGACCCAAAAGATTATTCCCCTTTATTTATGTTGTATTTTCTATAATTGTGTGAACGTCATAGTTCACTGCTTTTGCAGTCGAAAAGAAAACTTAGCAGGCCCAAAAAAGTTACTTTTTCTTTATTTTGGCTTCTAGTTGGATTTTTCTTTATTGCTCTTCCAGATTTCCAACGCCGGTCAAAAAAATTAAATATTAGGACAGTCCTAGAGACCATGCTTCCACTAGCACTTTTTTGTTTTTTTTCTTACCATTCCCTCAACAAAAGAGCCACGCCTCGAAAGTTGATTCGTCCTTTATCGATTTTTAATACCTCTCAAATAAGGAGTAGACTAGGGGACATCCAAGGGAATTTTTGGTACCATACCAAAAATTCAATGTCCACCGTAGATCTATGTAACAAGAAAAATGAGCCGTTAATTAATGTGTCATTTTAATTTTTTTTTTTTCAAAGAGAAACGGACTACCTGTTTAATACCGGTTAGTAAACAAGACAAGACATTGAAATGACATGACATGTCAGATAGTGTTACTAGTAGTTTGTTATTATATTGAATATTTACAACTTCAATAGATTATTTATCAATTTTTTGCAATATTTACAACTTCAATGAATTTTTTAACAAATTCGTGAAAATATTTATAACTTCGGTGATATGTTTACCAAATTTGTGAGAATAATTATAACTTCAGTGGTAGATTTACCAAATTTATGAAAATAATTACAACCTCAATATAATCAAATTTATCAGAATATTTACTAGTCCACGATCGATCATTAAATATGATCGATCAATCAGAACACATAGGTGTGCTTAATTTACGAATATTTTACCACCAATCTAAGATGATATATAACTTCAATGGATCATTTACCACTTTTATGGTATTACTAACAATTTCATTGGATTCTTTATAGGATTAATTACAATCTCAGTGATATGTGTTACTAAATTTTGTGGAAATATTTACAACTTCAACGGATTCTTTACTAGTCCATGATCGATTATTAAATATTATCGATTGATCAGAACAAACAGGTGTGCTTAATTTATGAAAATTTTACAACTAATCCAAGAAGATATACAACTTGAATAGATCATTGACCACTTTTATGGGATATTTACAATTGCAATGGATTGTTTACCAAATTTGTGGGAATATTTACAAGTGCAATGGATTTCGTACCACATTTATGAAAATATTTACAAATTCAATGGATTCTTTACGATATTTATGGGACTATTTACAACTTTAGTGGATTGTTTACTACATTTGTGCAAATAATTACTATAGTAAAGGTTTTGTTACTATAATGAAGGTAGTAATAACGAAAGTTGTCAATTTTTTTACGAGATTTTGTGAATATTTTTTACGAGAGTTGTACTTTATTTGGAAATAATTTACAAATAATCAAAGAAGGTATACTAGTTTTGTGGACACAATTACTAGTGAATTTTTTTTTCTTACTAATTTAATGGTATTTTTACAATATTTATTAATCCATAACCAATCATTGAATATGATCGATCGATCAGAACACACAGATGTGTGCTTAACTTATGACTAATCTAATAAGATATACAACTTCAATGGATCATTTACCACTTTTATGGGAATATTTACAACTTCAATTAATTGTTTATGGGAATATTTACAACTGCAGTGGATTGTTTATCAAATTTGTGAGAATATTTACAAGTGCAATGGATTTCGTACCACATTTATGGAAATATTTACAAATTCAATGGATTCTTTACGATATTTACAAGACTATTTACAACTTCAGTGAATTGTTTACTACATTTGTGCAAATAATTACTATAGTAAAGGTTTTATTACTATAATGAAGGTAGTAATTACCAGAGTTGTCAATTTTTTTACAAGATTTGTGAATTTTTTTTACGAGAGTTGTACTTAATTTGAAAATAATTTACTAGTAATCGAATAAGGTATACCAATTTTGTGGACAAAATTACTAGTTGAGAGTAGTATTTACTAATTTAATGGTATTTTTTACAATATTTACTAGTCCATGATCGATCAATAAATATGATCGATCGATCAGAACACACAGATGTGTGCTTAATTTATGACTAATCCAATAAGATATACAACTTCAATGGATCATTTACCAACTTTATGGGAATATTTACAACTTCAATGGATTATTTATGGGAATATTTACAACTTCAGTGAATTGTTTACCAAATTTGTGGGAATATTTAAAAATGCAATGGATTTATTACCATATTTATGGCAATATTTACAACTTCAATATATTCTTTACGAATTTGCAATAACATGATCAATCAATATATATTTTTGGTCGATCAAATTCACTTACTAATTCGATCGATCAAATTGGTTAACGATCGATCATTTCTCCCCAGTACTTTTATTACTTATAATTCACATTTCAAATCTAGAACAATATGATCGATCAATATGTATTTTGTGATCGATCAAATTCATTTACTACTTACTGATCTATCATATTTTTAAATGATCGATCAGACCTACACAGTACTTTTATTACTTCTCATTAAAACTACAGACTCGTAACAATATGATCGATCGTCATATACGTTTGATCAATCGAATTCATTTACTTTTCCTTTTTCTTTACACTACACCTTACCACATACTGATTGATCATACATTTATTCGATCGATCAATATGTAATGATCGATCATATATTGTAATGGATTATCCGATCACTAAATAAGATCGATCGTGTATTTATCTAAAAGTTAGAGATCGATCAATTATATTTTTGATGGATCGGTCAGGTGTATAAATTGGTCACATTTTGAAAGTTAGTGATTGATCATTAACATTTTTCAACTGCATGATAGATCATTTATATCGTGATAGATCAATGTAGAGGTGTTGTCGTAGCAGAAGAATGGTTGTTCAATCCCCATATTAGCGATATAAATGTGGGTAGTCTGAAACTATTCGATCGATCGTGTATAAGTTTGATCGATCAATTTTTTTTTTTATTTTGCCAGGCGGATCAAAGTGACGTCGTTTAGTGTTTAATTCCATACCAACCAATCAGGTTGTGACAGCTAGCTACACCAGTTCCCTCCTATTTCCTCTTAATCCCGCCAAAAACCATTACCCAGCTCTCTCCATCCTCCTAACATTGAGCTCATTGGTCTCTTCTTTCTATCTTCCAAAAAATCACCTCTCCCCTATTCATTCGATTCCATCTTGTTTGTTCCAAATTCGGTGCGTCCCTCTGCATCACAATCCTTTTATTCATTGAAATATGTGTTTGAGGTCATAAGTATCCCCTTTTATTATTCCAAAATAGGTTTGTTTTGGTCTACATTAAAGTGTGTACACTCCTCATTTGTCTTAGTATCGGCTTCTTGTGATTAACAACCAAGAGGAGATACATAATAAGGTATCATAAAATTAGTTTGGAATATATGAAATGTTATTTTTTATAAATGGTATGTTTTCAGGGTTTGACCTCTCTGTGTGTCATACTTGCAAACATTTACATACTGGTATTGATGTTATAGTTGTGAATGAATGTGTTGGTGAGTGAGTGTGTTTGAGAAGGATTTCTGAATGGTTTAGAGAAGTGTATGTGTAGCATATACTTATTTATTTGACCTATAGACCATGAGTTATTTGTAGGGTAGTAGCAAGCCCCTTGACTTGGGAAGTCCAATTTGATGATATTTCTAATGTAAGATATGATTATATTGTTGAATATATTTCAGATTCATCACATTACAGACTTCATATTATGGTACATATTTCAGGGGGAAGAAGAGGTCCAGGAGTCAAAGGCCAAAGGCTTGAAAGCACAACGTTCACCTAGTGCATGGCTATTTTTCTAGTATAAAAAATTTTAAATTATTTTTTGGTTAATGTTTATTTGATAATGTACCCATTTGTTGTACTTCCATTACAGTAAGGAACAAATGGAGAATATCAAAGGAAAATGCTGATAAAAAAGTCACACGCGAGGTATAATTTGTGTTACAAATAGCGAGTACTGTTTGGAATAGTGAAATTAATAATGTCTTCCAATTGAACTTGTACTCATAACGTGATTAAACAACTGGTTGACCAATGGAGGAAGATGGCAAATAGTGAGAAACAGAAATATAGAGAAATGTCTATACATGCAAAGAGTGAATATGATCGTGTGAAAGATAATTTTGGGAAAGTAACAGTATGGGTAAATATATAATGTCGATGTTAATTTTCATGTGCATGGTTTACATTTACTGCACCTCTCCAACTGACTTTTTTGTCTATGTTTTTACGAATTATCAAAGGGGACGCTTGGTACAAGGTGTTCGCTTGAAAAAATTGTAAAAAATGATACGAATTTTATGTGATGAGCAAAAAGCTGGAATAAAAGAACTTGGTTTTAGGGGCATATTGAGCCTTAGATGTGGGGAACTGAAGCGGGGTTTATGTGCATGGTTGATTGAACGGTTCGACACTATGTCATTGACATTAAATGTCTACGGTGAAGCTATTCAGTTATCAACCATGGATGTAGAATATGCCATGGGTTTGAGAAATGAAAGGTTGGACGTGGAGACTACTGGTCCCAGTGAAAGAATGCATGACATTTGGAATTCATTGTTCAATGGTTGTGCACTGAAAGTGGCTTCGGATGAGTTTAGGATATATTTTGTGCTATTTCTTATTGGACATCTTCTATACCCAACCATGCGTACTTCAATCAGCTGCAGGTATCTTCACACTATTGTAGACGTTCCTTCTATAGGAAAGATAAATTGGGCAAAATTTGTATTTGATGGTATGGTTGAAAGAGTACGAAAATATCAAAATGTTAGTGGATGTTTACTTATTCTTATGGTAAGACATCAATTTATTTTTTTAGTATTTTTATGTGGTGCTTATTTAACAATACTTTTACTGAATTACCTATTTTAATTATTTAATGTAGATAGTATATCTGGAGCGGGTCACACCCAAAGGGGTGTTTGTTAAACAACTGCCTTGTAGGAGCAACCCTCGAATTGCTGCATGGGGGGATGAGGAAATTAAGAAACATGTAAGTATGTTGAATAAGTCCAAACGACTAGAGTGTCAAGAAGTTACTTGCAAAGTGTTTAACGACACCATGAATAGACCCCCACCAGTCGTTACAGTAAACTTTAGTAAACGATCCACCCATGAAGTGAAGCAAACTATTTTGACATCAGATGATAAACTACCGGTACGTATACCATGATACTAAAATCACATTGATTTATAATTATTTTTTCCACGTTATGAATTGTGTAAATGTGCAAGAATGGGAGGCTAGAATGTGTAGGATGGAGAATGCTATTGTTAACCTAACTGGCATGGTGGGCTCAATGGTTAGCATGATGCAAATGTTCATGGGTGGATCGTTTCCTAAACCATCAAATTACCAAGAGATAGACAATGATGCTGCTACTGGAGAAGTTGATGAGAAAAAAAATAAAATTGACTTGAATGAAAATGTAAATGCAAACTCCTGTGATGAAGTGGATGTGGATTACCGGATTTGGACACCCATTGCCGCTGTCCGCACCCCACCACCAAAACCATTCTAGGAGGCACAACGATTGCCATTGAATACTGGCAATGAGGATTACAAATAGAATAACGTTGGTGACATGCAAGAGGCTTCTTACTCATGCACCCAAACATCGTTCCCACCAATGCAGCTAAGAAGAGATTCTAAAAGGAGGCCAAGCAAATATGTGATTTCACCATATGAACAGCCAAAGTTATAACATACAACTTAATGTATTAATTAAGTTATACAATATCCTTACTTATACTTTACTCCCTTCAACTACAACATCGTTGGGTGAAGAAGGATGATAAGAAAGAGGGCAAGGGGGAGGTGAATAATCCCCCAGATCTCATTCAACCAGGCTTGAACAGTTCCATGCATAAACATTTAATGCCTAAGGTTATGACAACATTTATTATTATCCAATTTTTTTTACATGTGTATGTTCAATTTTGCTTTGCACAGGGTGGTTACAGCATGAATTGTTACAACAACAAGGCATCGATCGATGTGTACAAGACTCCGCACCATCCTGCTAACAAACTAAAATTGTCTTGTAATAGTGCATCAGTTGCTGAAATTCATAAGGTCTGATTTTTTCCATTGTTGATTATGTGACAAACTTGAATGGTAGTTTAATATCATGGATTGGGTAAACAGATTTCAGATTTTACTTTGGGTATTCCACAACACGTTGAGGAATATGAAAATGTAGACATACCTTATCCTGAAGATAAGCAATTGATTCTGAATTACATATTTGACAAGAATCTTGACATGAGGTATATTTATTTTAAATGTAACCATTGATACATTTTAAAATATGTATTAATATGTGATCAAAAATATTTGTATGCTTAATTTTGTTTTTTGTTTAATATTTAATTTTTTTATTTTTAAAAATAGAGAGGTTTTAATTAGGTTTGAACATGACCATGCTGGATGCCATTCCCTCATGACATTATTACCAAAGCAGTGGTTATTTGATTCGGTTGGTTAAGTTGGTGTTTTTTTATTTTAATTTTATCCATACATCATTACCATGACTTAAACCAGTTAAATTTTACATTGGTATTTTCCTATGATTGTAACAGGTTGTGGACTTGGCGCACAATTTGTTAAGGAAGATAAGAGCAATCCAAAAATTGGGTTAGAGAGGTGGTACCTACCCACGTGGTTCTCGGTAATAAAATTGTGTTTATTTGTAGTACCTAATTTTATTTTAAACAAAATTACATCCAATATGTTGATTATAATTTTGTTTGTTGTATTCAGCAACATGCACTGTCTCGAGTTGTGGCTAATAGTGAAAGTAATAAAAGTTTGCTTCAATCTATGTGTGCTATAAATGGGAAGTACATAAAAGATTTTACATACTGGAGAAGGTGTGTATTAACCATATTGTTAATCCGTTTTGATTTCAAAGGCCTAACATTAGTTATGTTGATTCACGCTTATCAACAATGTTTGTTGTGTAAACAAATTTAGAAATACATCCCGATCAACGAGAAAAACTCCCATTGGTATCTATGCGTCATTGACATAATTGAACATAAAGCTCATTTGTTGGACCTGCTTCCTTGTGACGATATGTCTATTCGGCTGAATGATGTGCATAATGTGCATAATGTCACCTTAATGAAGCTACACAAGATAACTACCAACCTTTTTTGGGAACATTCTTTCTCCGCCCCGTCTTGGGCCCCACGTCAAGGGAATGACTATGATTGTGGAATGTTTGTTGTTAAGATGATCCTGTCTCCAGTGCTTTGTCCAAGCTTTTGCATTAAGTTGACCTCTATAACATACAACCTACGACATGTCGCGATTGTATCATTTGATAATTTGTTTATATCCCTTGTCAAATCTCATTAATTTAACCACTTGGTATCATTTGATAGCAAGAAGATTCGAATGAAATGAGGATGAACTTTGCCTTTTCAACAGCTACTCACACTGACAACAAAGTTCGGAACAAACTCATACATAAGGCCCGAGAATGAGGGATAGAAACAGGGAAATGTAGAAGTATGTTAGCATGAATGTGAGAATGTAGGCGGTCTGTATATAGTGGAATACAATGTTGAATTGTGAATGGAATGTGAGTAGGTAGACGTTATGTATATAGTGGAATACAATGTTGCCTGAGAGGTGGAATGTGCTTTGTTATGCGAGATGTATCTATTGGATTACAATGTTGCTTGAGGGCTGGAATGTTCTTTGTTAGGAAGGATGTATTAATTGGAATATAATGTTGATTGGTGAATGAAATGTGCTTATGTAGGTAGTATTTATATATTGGAATACAGTGTGGATAGGTGATTGGAATGTACACTGTGTCATGAATGCACATAGTAATTAGTTTAACCACACCATCAGCACTCAGAATGACATCTTGTACAACATCACCATTTTTTTTTAAGGAAAAGATAAATTTTATTGAGTATATCCACAATTCAAAGAAGCAACACATTTTAACAAGAAATATATTAGCCAATATTATGGCTTTAATCCTTTAAGACAATAGAATATGACAAAAATCATTCATGTAGATGCCCGATTCCTCAACCAAGCAGCATTCAGCTGTTGCTTTGTTATATATGCATCGAACTAGTCAAATCTTTTTCCTCACATTGGGCAAACCCGATTGATCTTGTGCCATTAGCATATATCATATTTACAAAGACCAAAGAATCTGCCAAAATTATCTGCCTGTACAGTCAATGAAACATCACAATCCAGCATATACCTTACCAACTGATCACCAAATAAACCAGACACAGCTGCACCATAGGCAACTAAGAAAATGGTAAAAATTTTATTTATGAACAAATCATCATTACAAGAAGCAACGGAGAAAGACAAACCAATCTCCATAACATAACAAATAACACTTGTTTGAGTTAAAGCAAAACAATCCATCCAATGTACTAATAGTATAAACCATACAAAACTTGAACATCTTTCCTTACCTACAAGTTTCAAACAAATCAACACTACGTACAGAGTACATACCATCACAAATCACAACACAACTCGACCACAACACATGCATTCACCCTTAATCCGCTACGTCACACATGCATTCACTAATCCTTTAATGCACACATTCAAATATCACTTCTTGGACTTCGTAGATTTCTTGTACACAATGCTTAGCCTCATACTGGCCAGACAAGATCTTCTCTCTAGCCTTTTCAGCCTTTGATATGTGGATGCTCTCCATCAGCACACATTTATTCTTGAGAACATTACCCTTCACCCTCATGTACATGTCATGATACATGTGCTTGTCAATCTTCTTTGACTCCCTATACTTGCGAAGCAAGTGCCTAAGGACCCTCATTCTCCTCATCCACAAGATTTTTGTCGGCAACCTCGCTTCCCTTGTACGCTTGCACTTACCTGAAATCATATGACAAGCACATGCATTAAAATCCAGGCTTGTCTCTCCCCCCTTCGACCATAAAAAATGAAATACATCTAGGACACAACTGGAGAAGACACTGACTGGGTACTTTGATATGTTTACTTATAGACTGCTGGTGCCTCATGCTTCCTGATACAGTGCCCAAGTACGATGAGCAAAGTGCCTGCATTCAAGGTGAAAAAGTAAATGGACAATTATATAAATTGGGAAAATAAAGAATATAGGGGAAAAGAATGAAATCGACGGAACTTTAACAACATGCTCTCACTGATTCCTTTAGTAGGTTAGAGATGAATAAATTTGGAAGAAACATCACCTCTATTTGATCCTAACGGCCCTTTCTCTTGGCCTCCTTCATCTGGCGTGCACGAGATAGCGAATGAATCTTAGTTGGTTTCCGGATGATGAAACCATCCTTAACCAGCTTCCTTATGTTTTACCCTGTACACAACCAAGCCAAAAAAATACATCTGCACCACTAATACCCAGGAACATCAAGCATGATTGCAACAAGCATAGATGATTATACAAAAGCAAAACAAACAATCACATGCTTTCATAACATGAGGCATGCAATCGCTACCCTGCAATCATAAATAATGTTCATCTTAGCACATTGTCAAACTCTTAAACATTTTGGCTAGTGCAACCACAAATCTTCTGGAATCCATATTTTTTTGTATGCATCTGCCGATATACAAATCCACTGTAACAATTTCAAAAAGTAGATTTCACCTAGTGCAGAACTTTATGTACATCTATCTAAGACTGTAAGTGTACATATGAACCAAAACCAAGAATGTAAATAGTTGCTCCACCACCATCAGATATAGGACTCTTCCTTGAATGCCCAATGAAGAAATACACACATCATAGTGTGTGTAGTGTCGTATGTATGATTGTATCTCTCAATTTGTTCTCCCCATCGATAACCAAGTTAATAGCCACCTCCCTTCGAATGGCTTCACTCTTATCCTGCATTTAACAAATGTGAACCATTACAAATAACACTTTTTTTTTATTGTAGTATTATTAAAGATATTCAGCAGTGTCAACACTGACTGTTTATTGTTATTCACCTTTTGTGTAAAACCTTGCCTCAAATGTGATGATTGCATCATCTTCAGAACAAAAATTCCACAATCAAAACCATTGGCTTGTTTGGGCATCCAGGCTGGTTTAACAAGTTTCCATGTGCCCAATTTGTGTTTAAAATCGGGAGCCCTAGTTGCAAGAATGTCGCCCAAAACCTCAATCTACAAAACAAGTTTGGAATGTAATTGCCCAAAAAAATAAGATTTGATGATAGGTATCCTTTGCTAAATGAAAACAATAAGTATCTTACAACTCTATTTGCATTTGCATGTCGATTGTTGTTTCCTTTTGGATTTGGCAGAGGATCGAGTAGGAATGTTTGTTTCTCCTCTATATCCACCAATAGTAGATACCAATGTGATTTTTCATTGATCATTGGGACATAAATCTACATACAAACATACAATTATTCATAAAATCCGGTTTAGGTATATGATATGCAGCATGGATTAACTTAAAAATAATTAGAAAATAATTTTTTCAATATACACTACCTTTGTAGTTATTGTAAAATCAGGGAGTGGGAGGCGACTAAACTTATGCTTTTTTTGAGTTACCCTTGCACTCTGACTGCGAATGATGGTGCTTGAAATGGCTTGTTGCTGCATAAATTTACGAACAGACACCCATTAATATGTTTGTTATTAACTCTCCGAACTTTTTTTTTTTTTTTGCATAATGCAACTAAAAATACTATGAAATAAAAACATGTACTTAAAGAGAAGACGGTAGGTAAGTCCCATCATCCCATCTGTGAAGCGATACATGCACACATATCAATGACCTATTACTTTTTTGACACGATATTTTATTTTCATTCTCATAACGTCACAACAATAAAATAAAGAAAATTAACATTCACGAACAACTTCACTCAGCCAATGGTGTGGGGCAAAGGTCTATAACACTTCCCTCGTGCTTCGTATATGGTCACCAACTGATACCAGAATCTCACTATACATAAACAAAACACATTAATTTTATGCACTGTTGCATTGAAAAATAATAGAATTAGCAGTTGTTAAGCATAAGATATATCGTCAAATATAGGGTACACCAACACATACTCAGATGGCAAGTTTTTGCCAAATATGTAAGTGTAGATTGCGCGCTCCACATCATCATCGATATGGGTTATTCATGGAAACACCACATTTACCATCTACAACGCAATTTATCTTATAAGGGGTTCACAGTGCCACTCACCTGAAAACGCATGTTGAATTTTTAATACAAAAATTAATAAATCATACATCATCTTGTTGGTGTCCCTCTGTAGCTTGTGAATCATCCAATTCAACCTACAATATAAAGTTTGCATTTTTTAGTTCACGTCACCAAGCACATGCATTAAGAGATGTGGTAATACATTAAACAACACATTTAAGGTTTCAGCAGTACAACGGATTATATACACACCTTTGTGAGATCAATTTCATCTTCTTTGTTCTTTTCCCCCATGTGATGTGGGATATCCTTCGTAGTAGCCGATTTATCAACAAATTGGGACACAATTTTTCCAATCTCACCCAGTCAGTTCTCCATCACAAACAAAGAAGTTGTGCAGTGTGATGCAAAAGTATCAAACTTTTTTTTGTTTGATCGGCAACAACCTCAAGTCTTCCAATTCTTACCCACAAATCCTACTAACCAATATACATAATAATTCTCAGTACAGTCAAATATTTGCAGCCACAAATTAAAAACATTAATTTAAATGAAAAATAAATTGTGGTAAATGTATTCGCCATGCCCTTCTAGTAGGCTTCTTTGGGAAATATATACATTATTCATGGTATATTTACATTTGTCCGACACTGCTTTCTGGGATGCGGTACCAAGTGCATCATCAATTATCTCGTCCTCAACAAAAACATCCAACTAAATACATAAAACGAATGGAATATGTACGTCAAATAGTATGTAATACAATACCTTACAACAGTACATATGAAAAATAATAATAATAATAAAATGTATACCTCTTCCAAATTGAAGCCTCCTAACTTCAAGATATCATTCATTCTTTTACTGACATCACTGTCACCCCACTCTACAATTCATGGGACCTCACGAAAAGCCAAAGGAATGATGGTTAGTCCTCTCGGTGTAACTCATTCAAGATAGAAAACCTACATACCAAATAAATTGAAGACCATAAGACATTATTTACCCATTTTATACAACATAAAAATTAACAAACACGTCCTGTATAAGTAAATTACCATCATAACTACAAGATAGCCACCCAATGATCCCCGTCCAGAACTTTGAAATTTTTGAATGCCTTTGATGACTCTATCAAATACAAACTTGCACCAATTAGTATGTCTTAATGAAGGCACGTCAACAACAGAGTGTAATGCAGCAACACTTAGCATTGTTCGCATTGTTGGACGAAGCATACAAGCAATAATATATAAAGCAGACAACCATCAGAGGCATCTGTGATTGAACTAAGGCGATCCGACAAATGTTTCAAAGATACCTTCGGTTGTCTGTTAAATAAAGACGTACAAAGATCATTAATGTTGTCATGTGTACCCGTTGTCACCACATTTGTCACTGAAAATTGCAAACCTAGTATGTAGGTGACACCTTGGGGGCTGAATTTCGTCAATTTCCCATATAAGTTGAAAGCACATCGATGGGGATCAAATCGTCCTGCCAACCATGCACACAAATCATGTCTGATACATGTGCATTGTATGTTGAGCAAGCCCCCCAAGCCAATTTCGCTGATAGCTTGTTTTTGTGTAAATTTGCTTCGAATTTTAGTATTCTTTTTGGTGAACATCTGGTCGCCACATAATGTTGTACACGTTAAGTAATGGAACTATTAATATGGAACAGTACATGTCAAGTTAAACAAACTAATTATTTATATGCATAATAGTGTAAATAAATTAAAGTAAGAATGTATAACATACTTGTCCAAATGTCTCGCCTATACTATACGCCCATTTTTGTCTTTGTCGCTTCCCTATCGTGGCAGTAGCAACCAATTGTTTTCTCTTAACCCTGGTGCAATTTGTTGTCATTTAATAAAAATTGTGAAAATATAACATATAAAATTATGTAAGAACAATCAAATTTCTATATATTGTCTTTGCTGAAGATGTAAATATTATTATCCACAAAAGGTCTTCTAAAATGAATCACCGGTACCTACAATACACCATTTATTGGATTAGATTTGATTATAAATGAAATTTACACAGAAAGCAAAATATCACAGGACATTGCAAAAAGTGGTAAATGAGACCTAATATAAGAAGATTCCTATTCACGATATGGGTTAATTAAACATCTAAATGAGAGTGTACTAATGAAGATGCAGTCAATGCCTAAAAAAAATAACCTCCTCTCAATGCAATAATCATGAATTACGGGCAAAACATCTTTAATTACTGTCTTTGTGAAAATTGAATTTTGAAAACCCGAAAACAACTCATTTCAAATTTTGTACCAGACAAATTAAATTTTGATCTATATCACTCAAGATTTTATCTGGAATAATCAAGAATCACCATCATAAACAAGATTAAATTTTGAAGAGGTTAAAAGCATGCTATAATACTCGTTCTTGATGGCACAAATGTATATTATGACTAGCGATAACCCATGCATGAAGGCACTGGTTGATTCAAAAAATTTGAGCATTATTATTTGGAATGAGCAAGTGATGAAAAGAACATATATAGAATGTGGAATCATGTAGGTTTGAAAAAATATGCCACTTCCACTACAGCATGCTAACAATATCCAAATTATTGAACTCGTTGGACCATCCATTAAAAAAATTAAAGAATGATGACTTCGCATAATTATTTGGAATCGAAAGATACACAACTAAATTATTCACACCTAAAGTAACTGAGAGTGATGCAATTACCAAATCAATTCAAGTAGAAGAAATGCAATTAGCAATCCAAAATTTTGAAGCGAATCTAAAATTGTCCTGCCAAGTTTGGACCAAAATCAAACATGAAGTAATTACAAAATTCATTGAACCTTATCAAATCAAATTAAAATTACATCTAATAAATATGAGTTCACCTAAAGTTTTTGCAAAATTCGCATCAAAGTAAACATTTATCAAACTGACTTCACAAAATTCAAAAGTGTGTCAGTGATATGAGTGTGTGTGCAGTGATGAAAAACAGAGGGTTTGGGGTAAGGGGGTGTGTTGTATTCTGTGGGTATTGTTTGGGCGGAGGGTTGTGTTGGGGGGTAAGAGGGAGGGGTTGTTCTTTGACAGTGTGTGTGTGTGTGTGTGTGTTGTGTTATGTGGGACAAACTTGGGGGGTAGGTTGCACAGACGGAGCAGATGGAGGGGGTGGTACTACGAGTGTATGTGTGTGTTGTGATTTGGGGGTACTGTTTGGGAATGGGTTACGCAGATGGGGAAAATAGAGGGGTTTCGCAAAAAAGGGGAAAACTTTGTGTTGTAGGAGGGGGGTTGCGTGCGTGTGTGAGAGAGAAGTAGATAAGAGGGAGAATTATCTGGGAGGGCTGTGGCGGTGAATCTGACAGTGATTGACGGCGAGAAAAAATGTCGAATGTGATAATTGTGTGGGGCTGTGGTGATTTTTGATTGTCATTGTTGGAATGGGCAAGAAACCTGTCAAACTGCTGTGGAGAGAGAGGGGGAAGAGGGAAGAGAGATAGAGAAGAGGTTTTGAAAATGTCAGTTCTCAAAGAGAGATAGAGAGAGAGTAGACTAAGAGAGAAAAAAGGGCAAAAAGGGAAGTTAACGATTGGGGGATTTGGGCAGGCAAATGACCGGGTTTTTTTTTATTTGAATTTTGAATATGAGATAATTTTGGGTGTTTTGTTTGTTCAAAATTCATAAATAGGGTTATAAATCGAGACAAGATATTTTTTTTTTATAGATTTTAAAAATATAAATAAAATATTACTGTATTCCAACTAACATAACATGTAATTTAAGTCATCCAAAAAAAATTATAATTGGCATTAAATTACTCAGAATAGTTGAATAACAAAGAAACAAAATTGGAACCATAAAAAAAAAAGTGTGAACTAATCCAATCCAATGGGTATATATATTAAAACTAATTTGTTAACAAACTTACAAGAATGTGCAACACATGTACGACACGATTAAACGAAAAAAATCAAAATGAATTACTCAGGTTTCCATATGAGAAAATTTCTCATTCGTTAAACGGGTTAACACATCATAAACGTTTATTAAGTAGTGAATTTTTAGGTCATTCCTGTCAACCCTTAAAACATACTCGTCTACCCATTTAATAACTATAATATAATAATATCTTAATAATTACTATAAAAATGTTATCCAGAATTTTTTTATTTTTTAATGCCAACAAAAAAAAATTATATAAATTGTACTTAGTTACACCCATAGGATTTACAACTGTTATGAGTGTATTTGAACTCAATTGTGGTAAATAGTTTACAATTTTGATGAAAAGCCATGCAAACTTGATTGTAATTTATTACATAGCATTAACAGCTAACCACCACATACCAGCTTGAATTTAATGAGCCTCACCTACTAGTAATAACCATTTGGGTAGCAAATAACAAGTATTAGCCCTGAATCAACTCCATCTGCATGATTCAATATCTACATCTGCATGAGAGGAAAGGAAATTCTATAGGTATGTCATACATGATACCAACTATTTTCAATGCCATTAATTTTGAATACATTAGAATAATGTTTGATTATGTGTTCCTTACAGTAATTCAATTATTTTAATAAATATATGTCCAACAACAATTTTTTCTCATTATTGTAATCCATAAATTTCAATTTTTGCATTATAGTAATAATAATAATATAAATAAAATTTGTATATTAGGTTTCAAGCTTAAAATGGCTCGTAGTAGCTTTGAGAAAGGAAAGCATGCCGTTATAGACTTGAATGAAGCACCTGAAGATAGTGATAGGTTTGAGTTTGGCACATGGAATAGTGAATATGGGCATCGTCATGGTAAATCAACTTCGGCTACTTCGAAACTTGTCGAACTGGAAAAAACTTTACAAGACTTATCAGCTGAAGAAATCAGTGACATGAAGTTTAACTCGGAAGCTAAAGCGGGTAATTTTTATTACACATACGATAAGTTTGTAGGATTCAACATCAGGAAAGATGACTTAAAAAATGACAAAAACCCCGTCCCAGTGTCAAGGAAATGGGTATGTTTGCGATAGGGGTTTCGAGCTACAAAATACTTAGACCGAGATGACAGGGCATGAGAACGAGGGAATAACTCGAGTTGGTTGTTTGGCAATATTCTGCGTTAAGTATGACAAAAAGAAAGAAAAATGGGTAGTAAAGAAGTTCATGAATGATCATAATCATCCGTTGGTTCCACTTAGTGGAGTGTTGTTCCTTCGGTCCCACCGCTGTATGAAAAGCCCAAACATAGAGCAAGCAACAACACTTCGCAGTGTTGGAATATGCACTAGCCAAATACAAGATTTTATGTTGCATCAAGCTGGTGGCTACCAAAATGTTGGCTTTACGCGAAAGGATTTGTACAACGATGTTGCAAGCCAAAGAAGAGAGGAAATGATTGATGGGGATGCTGAAGGTGCACTAGCATACTTGAGTGTGAAAGAGGAGTTAAACCCATTATTTTATTTCAGGTACAACGTTGATGATGATAATTCATTGAATTGCCTCTTTTGGGTGGATTCAACTTCCCGTGTTGACTATTTATGTTTCGGTGATGTTTTTGTATTCGATATAACATATCGCACCAATGCGTACAAAAAGTCATTTGTCATACTTGCAGGTGTAAACAACCACAACGCTAGTTGCATTTTTGGATGTGCATTACTTTCATATGAGACCGTGGACACATATGTGTGGGTGTTGGAGACATTTCTGGATGCAATGGATAATAAAAAGCCTATATCAGTTGTCACCAATGGAGACAAGGCCATGGCCACCGCAATCGAAAGAATATTTCCACATGCAAAACACAGACTATGCACACCTGAGGAATTTGACGTTATGTGGGAATCAATGGTACATTCATTTGGGCTGGAGGATAACAACTGGATATCAAATGTGTATACAAAGCGTTGGAAATGGGCTGAAGCATTCTTGCAGGGTCATTTCTTTGGCGGCATCAAAAGCACACAACGCTCAAAAAGCTTGAATGGTTACTTGAATCATTTCCTGAAAAAAAAGGCTGAGTTTGTACGAGTTTGTTAGACAGTATGATAGGGAGTGTATCAAGAATCCGAGAGACCGAAGCCTATGACAACCATTATTCTAAAAATAGTACACCAATGTTGACCACTTTACTATGCTGCTTAGAGCAACACGTTGCCTCACTGTATATCAAGTCAATTTTGTTTAAAGTGCGGGATCATATAAAGGCCGAAGGCCTCTTCTTCGTGGTCCAAAAAATTTAGCACAGTTATCATTCGAGTTATTGTCTATTGAAGTACACAAAACCAACATCCAGTTGGAATGTGATATATGATTATCAGAATCACACCATCAAATGCAATTGCCTGAAATTACAATCTGTTGGACTTCCTTGCTCACACATCATTACAGTTTTGAAAATTGAACATATAATAGAGGTCTCTCCTAGTACTATTCTAAAGCGATGGACAATTATTGCAAAATCAGCTTGCCCACTGACCTGTGTGCCTCAAACGTCAAGAACCATTTCAATTTCTTGCCGATATGTTGGATTAATGTCAATGTGTAACCAAATGTGTTACTATGCAACACAATTTCTTGAGGACGCACAGGAGCTTCGAACAACAATAACTGCAGTAACGAACCGCATGAAACAACGTCATGATACACGTGAGGCTAGACAGGTGTCGGCATCACATGACAAAGAAAATGACATTGTGTTGACTAGAAAATTTGGTGTCATTGATCCCAAGACAGTGACAACCAAAGGCAATCCAAGTCGTGTACGGAAGAACCTACCCATAGCACCGCGACGATGTAGTAAATGTCATGACACTGGACATACTATTCGTAAGTGTCCACAGCTTACGTGTCATGTGGACGACCCACATGATGACATGCCCTTCTCACAACTTGATGGCTCCCAACGTTCCATGCCATCAACTCAAGAAGACGACCATTGGAATCCTACTTACAATTACAATGTCCTATGATATTAGGTTTTATACATTATCACATTTAAATTACTTTGGAAAATTCAGTGCATACCAACATGGTTTTGATATCCATTTTTTTTTAACAGCAAGTGATCCCTGCTTTTGATTCAATTGTACACGGGCAGTAGATTAATACTTTTTTAGACAATTTTGGAGGTGAGTATGACCACATGTGCTTTGTCATTGCCTTCCGTTATTTGGTACAAACTATTCCATGATTTATTACCATACTGCACTGAATACTTCTTGCAGTGTTAACATGTACACGTCTAGCCACTGAAATATTCTGGGCTAATCCACCCTTTTGCTCTATGGTAGCTGACCACACAATTCAACTTTCTTAGGTTGCATGGAAGGTACAACTTCACTACCCTGTCTTTCCTGTATACATGACAAAGGCAAAATGAAGGAAGCATGTCTAAACATGTAATTATGTTGTTACAATTAATCCCATATAATGTGCAGATGTACAATTTAGCTGCATCCTTTGCATTACTTCATTGTTAAATCAAGTAAACATGAAAGAACGCACAAACCTCACATTCAGCGTAACAAAACTCAAAAACCATCAAACATCAATTTGTTTCTAACTACTAGCCAATATATTTAACAACCATGCACCCAACATCTACAACGCCCTTGCCAAAATGCCAAATATTACTATACAACAAAAAGATTCACCAAAAAAACACAAAGTCAATGTGTCATTTGTTGATGTACTCTTTAAAGTCCTTATAAAAACAATCTAATTTTGTCTCCAGACGCTGCAACGAACCATTCGTTTCATCCTCGAACTTTTCAAATCGGGCCTCCAACTTTTCAACCATTTGTTGGAGTGTTTGTCCAACATCACTAGTACCAACATCAGTACCACCTTGACTAGCCCCAGCTTGACTTCCCACAACCTGAGACACCGCTGATGGTTGCATCACATGCTTCACCCATTTCACACCCAGAATAGCTCCCATACTTTTATTAAGTGTACCTATGCCCATTGCATTCATGGGGTACATAAAAACTGTCATTCTGCTAAAATTCAACCCAACTATGCTTCAAAATCTTGGAAATTAATATTGAAAATGGAAGACATGGTCTGCAATCCTCGATAGTAGATGCTTCGCGAACATGGTTGAATATGTAAAGGGGTAGATCAATAATAACCCCACGTTCAGCAATAGCATATAATAGTTGGGTCGTATCGTATCCAATCTCAGCAGTATGCCCCTCGGATGTATATTACAGGCAACAATTCGGTTTATCAACCTATACGTTGGAGTAAGGTCAATGTGAGCAATTTTTCTTTTCTCATTCTCCCAAGGGACACTCCCAATACAAATACGTCGAATAACCCTCGCCATTTCGGGAACCTGTTCCTTACTTGAATATGAAAAGATAATGGAATTCTTAGGAATGTCTGGTCTATCAATTTTTAATATATTTGAAACAAGATCAGGCGAAACAGTGATGGATATCTTCCTAATGATTGTCTTAAATGTCAGCTCATTCTCCTTGTAGTTATGAACATTTGCATAAAAAAACTTAACCAATTCAACATATGTTTTATCTTCCACATTCACATCAAACAGAGGTTCCCATTTTCGAGCCCTAGTATTTTAGGGCAATCCATACTGCCTACTATCTCATCAAGGTAAACACCACACACTCAATTAATAGAAGACGTTTAACAATAAATGTATCATACCTCTTCTTAGCATCTTTATCCACAAAGAGTTTGACATTGCCAAAACTCCCCCCCCCCCCCCGACAACCACCTTCTTCCGTTTCTTTGTCTCGCCGCCTAACATCAACAAAGCTCCAATGTGTGACTTTCACTCTTCTCTGAATGAAGATTCACAATGGAAGTAGTTTGTGTACACGATAAATCAATGAAAGAGCTTTGGGGTGGTGGGCAATTTAGGGTTTATGGAATTGAGAGATTTTGAATGGGTTTTGTAGGATTTGGAATGGATTTTAAATGGTTTTTGTCGAATTTTGAATCGGGTTTTGTTGGATTTGGAATGGATTTTGAATGCGTTTTGTGGGCACGAGCAATTTAGGGGTAATTTTGTAGAATTTGTGGATTTATTTAGTATCATCCGATGTTTATTTACTACAAAGCCCCCCTTACAACACTCCAATTTATTACACTTTCTGGGCATTTAAGTAAATACATCATATCTGATCTATCATATTTAGTTTTGATCGATCGCAATCCCACTACCCCTTCAACTTCTACATCAGTAACTCCATGATCCATCATTATATACAATTGATTGATCAGATGTCCCTAGTATTTATGATCTGCAACAATATGATCGATTACTATAAAACTTTGATCGATCGAATTAACTTATTACTTACTGATCTATCAAATTGTTTACACGATCGATCAAATCTCCCCAATATTTTTTTTTATTTTTGATTCACATTAAAAATCTGTAACAATTTGATCGATCAAATATGGTTTCGATCGATCAAATCTCCCCATTACTTTTACTTCTGATTCACAATACAAATCTTCAATAAAATGATCGATCAATATATATGTATGATCGATCGAATTTACTTACTAATTCGATCGATCAAATTTTTTAACCATTGATCCTCTATCTTCAATACTTTTATTACTTCTGATTCACTTCTCATTCTGCAACAATATGATCGATCAATATGTATTTTTTGATTGATCAAATACACTTATTATTTAATGATCTATCATATTTTTACACGATCGATCAGACCCACTCAGTACTTTTATTACTTCTGATTCAAACTACAGACCTGTCCCAATATGATCAATCATCATATACGTTTGTTCGATCGAATTCAATACTTTTCTTTTTCCTTTTTTCACTACACCTTACCATATACTCATCGATTATATATTTATTCGATCGATCGATCAATATTTAATGATCGATCATATATTATACTGATCGATCCATTACGTTGACAACAAGTTTATTATCCTCGTAAATTTATCCACTATGGTTGTAAATATATATTTAATTTTGTACCTATCCCAATTACTTTTGTACATTTCTTACTGATATAGTAAATACTTCATTGTCTTTGTAGTTTGTTCCACTGATTTTCAAAATTTTTCACTCTTATTTTAATTATACAATTCATTTTGTAATTCTTCCATTACTATCGTTAACCTCGCAATGATTTTGTAAAAACACCTTATTAAGCCAAATAAGATCGATCATTCATATTCGTGATCGGTCAAATTATATACTTTTTTATTTTTTTCCAAAAATTCCTTTTTCTTACATCACTTCTTACCACATATTGATCGATCATATGTTTATTCGATTGATAAATATATAATGATTGATCATATGTTACATTGATCGATCTCTTACATTGACTAATAACTATAATATCCTCGTAAATTTATCCACAATGCTTGTAATTATATTTTTACATTTGTACTTATCTCAATTACTATTGTATAGTTCTTACTAATGTACTAAATACTCCATTAAATTTGTAGCTGGTTTCACTGAATTTCAAAATCTCTCACTCTTATTGTAATTATACCATTAATTTTGTATTGTTACCTACTAATATCGTTAACATCGCAATGATTTTGCAAAAATACCTTATTGAGGCACTATGATTGATCATCATATTCGTGATCGGTCAAATTATATATTTATTACAAAATTCCATTTTCTTGCACAACACCTTTCCACATAATGATCGCTCATACATTTATTCAATCGATCAATATTTTTATGATCAATCATTTATTGATGTCGTAAATACACCATTACCCTTATACTTGGTTCCACTAACTTTGTAAGAGTATCATTATCTTTGTTATTATATCTATTATTGTTGTAAATCTTGCAATTAATATTGTAAATATTTCATAACCTTTGTAACTCACTCATTGATATGGTACATCCTTCATCCATCATTGTTGTGTAGTATAAGTGGTAATAGGTCATTCTGGTTGCCTTACTTTTCCTTTACACGTGTTCATTTCTGCATCATTGTACAGTATTTTTTTCAGCTTTTAGCGCTAAAAATTTTCGGTATCATACCAAAAATTTCCTTGGATGTACCATATCCTAGTCCCTCAAATAATATGGTTGAGATAAAAGTCCATTGAAATCTCAGTACGATGAGATTATAAATTTTTAAATAGGATAATACTTCCATATAGAATAAGAAGATGGGTATTATAAAGTTTTGTGAATTGATGTACAATTTTTTTAGTTTTTTAAAACAAAAAAAAAATAATTATATTTTTTTGGGTTATACTGTAATTTTAATGATTTAAGTTATAATTTTTCTAGGGTCATTTATAATTTTTGCAACTACTTGGGATCGTCTTAAAATTTTGAGATCAATCTCAAGTAACCCAAAACTCATAAATGGTCACCAAAAATTATAAATAACTCTAAAATTTATTTATTTTTCGGTACCGTAATCTTTCCTTACAAATAAAATTATTGTTAAATTATTTTTTTGGTAAAGTAATAAGTTATTGTTTCTGTAAGTAATAAATCTTATTTTACACTTCAATGCATATACCAAAGTGAGAAAGGGGTTTTAGAGAGAGAATTTTTAAAGTGGGTAGATGGATAGATCAAAATAGTGCCAGAAGTAGAAGACACTGATCTCTGTTACTTTTGATCTCTTGAAAGTTGATCTCGCTTCATTAACGACTTCGGAAAGAAAAATACATCACAGAACAACTGATGCTTCATGCTTTGTGTGGAATCTATTATGAATTTTTATTTAATATTTAATTGGGAGATTATAAATAATGAGTACAAATCTAGAAAATATGCGTATTATTTTTTAATTTGGATAATTTATGACATTTGGCTACTCGACACCTTATTACTAGTTTTCGATAAAAATTCAAAATTAATAGGATGTATTATTACTAATAAATAAATTACATAAATATCAAATATAAATAACTCAATTTTGACATGATAAACATATTTGCTCTTGCGATATGAAAAAAATATTGCAAAGTTTTATTTTCTTGAGTTATTAAAAAATTAATATTTTTAGAATTAAATAAATTAGTTGACATTACAAGAATTTTGAGCGAGTAAATTTTTTTAGTTTACTAGAATTCTATAGTGCTTGCCTATTTGTTTGACCCAGAGAAATAAAGAGATCTTAATTGAGAAATAAGAATAGCATTAAACAAACATGCCGTGTTGAAAGTTGAAATTTTCTTGTTCTATAATAAATCAATATATTTATTATTTACATCAAATTGTGTTATTGTAAAATTTAGTTTGAGAAAAAAGTAATTATAATATATTAATTTTCTATTGAGTTCAAAAATTCAAATACTATTAGCATGCTATGAAAGAATATATAATTGGTTAGTGGAGAAGTCTATGGTACAAAAAAAAAATTCTGGTACTTATCGTCATTATAAATTTCTGATCTTTTTTTAAAATTTTTTGAGGATCATTTTATAATTTTTGTGGTTTCTTAAAATCGATGTTAAAAAGACTAGAATTGATTGCAATATTTTAGAATCGAATTACAAATTATTACAAAAATTGTAAGTTAGCAAAAAAAAAATGTGTTTTAAATCTTAAAAATTGTAACTTGATAATAAAAATTACAAATTCTATTATTGTAAAAAAATTATAAAATTTATATCAGAATTTATAAAAGTTATAAACTTCAGAAGTACAGTACGTAAAAAAAAAATTAAATATTCTACTCTTATCCTCCCACAGTTAACCAAAGGTGATACGCCGGTGATCAAGTGAAAAAACAAATTGTGTACCCACACCCGATTAAACCAACTCTTTGGATCAGCGGTTCGTACGGTGGAAAATAAAGACGACCACGTCATTGGATTCATCGTTGTGTGGAAAAATTTATTGTAATGTACTGTCGATTCCAATATTGTAAGGTGCAACCATAATGAAATCTACATCATTAAATGTAATTAATAATCACTTCACTTCAACGCTGATTTTTATTTTTTAGATACCAGATTAAAAAATAAAATATTTCTCTACTTACCTTGCACATAAAAAAAAAGGCAAAAATTCATAACCGGTATATAATATTTAAACAACAAGAATTGATAACAAAAATTAAAATTAATTTTAAAAAATGATAATTATATGTCTCTTATTGTAGACATTTGAGAAGTAAGGATAAATTTTTTAGTTTTATCGGTAGAGTACTATATATGTATCATTTAGGTATAAGTCATGTTTAGGAACATAATATGAGTATGTCATAGAAGATAAACATGTTTAGAATATTAAAATACACATACTGTGCGAATTTGAGTTTAAACAAAAATAGTTTAAAAAATTGGATAAAAAGGTATCACGGGGCGGCCTAGGTGGGACCGGCTAAATCCGGCCACTAGCAAAAATATATATTTTTTAAATTTTTTATTTAAAATAATTTTAAGAAATTTGGTTAAAATAAAATGTCGAATTAAGGCGTTTTGGAACGAGTTGTAGTGTAACGAGGTCTTGAATTCATCAAGGGTAAAAGGGTCTTTTTGCACCTTTGCCCCTCCACCATAAATACAGCCCTTTAGTGTAAAAATATCAATGTTTTTGGGCTGGGAAGGGTCATTACACGTTTTTGGAGGAAATGGGAAGAAAAATCTTAGGTTTTTCAAGCTTCAAGCCACCAAAACTCAATCCTAGGCCAAGACTCTTGCAAGACTTCATTCTAAAAAATTGTTCCTCTCAACTAGAGCTATATTCTCATTGATTGGTTTGGCTTTGAAGCAAACACAACTCCCTTGGTTTGAGAAAAACCATTTTAGGTATGATATTTTGCTAAGTTTGGAATAGATTTATGTTTTTTTGTCTTCCTAGATATTGATTGAATAATTTAGGTGTTTAATTGATGTTAGAAAATCATTTAGTTGGTAGTTGCTTTGAAAACTTAAAATTAGTGGTTTAAGTACTTTTGTGTTCTTTGAGTTTCTTGACAATTTGTTGTTATGGTGAAGGTGTATATTGCTTATGTGTTGGATTACTATATTATAACTTATGTTCATGTAGAGAAACTCTTGTGGTTTGAGAGTTATGATTTATTACATGAGTTGGTGGTTTGTGTATTTGTAATTTCTTTGAAAAATTGTGAAAGTAATAAATATGAAGCTTGATCATATGTTTAAATCCATTGAATGGTACTTCACATTTATGTAGATAAGATATTTGATAAAATGTTTCATAGGAATATGAAGTTTGATCATATGTTTTAATCCATTGAATGATGTTTTACATTCATGTAGATAAGGTGTTTGATGAAATGTTTCATAGAATTTATATTGAGAAAAATCATGATATCTTGGCATACATGAATCCTTGAAACATAGTGTGGGTTGAGCATTTGGTGCTATGCATTATGAGGATGTAGATCCTATTGTGAAAAATCCAAAATTTGGCCAATGACAGTACTCGCGGAAGGACGGGGGCAAACCGTGAAGCGAGACATGGGTGGCATAGAGTTGCATGAGTGTCATGCATATTGACATTGCATAGCATTGAGGTTGTAGCTTTTAAAAATGTACACTTGCACATGTCATGCCTTAAATTTGTTCCTAGGGTTAGCATTTTGTCATACCAGCAGTTCAGCTGACCCATTCATGGGATATCATATTACAGATGAGGCTTCCGGTACTTGAGACTTGAGGAAGTCTTAGAAGAAGGAGAGGAAAGAGATTTGAATGTATATTTGGTCATTGACATATTTTGTATGTATGAGCATAAACCCAAATGACTTGTATTCTAGTTTGAAAAAGTAGTGGATTAAAGGTCTTGGACTATTTTAATGTGTAAGAGTGTAAACTCAATTGATATATGTGATGTCTTTATTTAATGAGTATTATATGTGTATATTGGGGCAATTAGATGTATATATTGAGAATAAGATATGTATGTTTAATTTACATGGGTTGTGGCCACCGAGTGAGGGTGGATTGTGATATAATTATACATATGAAATATTGTGAATATTATGTGAAAAAAAGGTTTGGAAACAAAGGAGGTTATGTCAAAATTTTATGAAAAATTAAAAGACTTGTTAAGTATGTAAAACACCTTTTAAATAGGTGGGAAGGATGTCAAAGGGGGGGGGGGGGGGTTTAGAAACCTTGAAGAAATAGGTTAAAAATGAAATAAAAAGTGCTTGAAAAACTTTGGGAAAACATGAGAAATGACCTTTCATTTATTTTGTTTTTCCATTTTCACTCACTCCCCGAATTTGTGGAAATTCGAGGCGTGACATTTATTTAAAACATTGGATATAAAATACGTACAAATATAAGAAAAAAAATAATAATATTTGAAATTATAGAGTGACATTAACAGAATTTACTATTTTTTAGCTGAAGTTAAAAATGTTACGATAGTTAACATTTTTTAGGTAAGTTCAATATTGTTTTAGGTGAAATTAGGACCAATGTTTTGAAAATTAGGCATAAGTTCACCACCTTTTGTGGAGCTTTTCCCCAAACTCAGTCCTCCTCAAAACTTAATTCCATAATCCAGTTACTTTTAAACTTAATTATCAAATCAGTCTTTTTTTAAAAACGTCATTTCAAATGACGTTTTGTTCTCTAAAAACGTTATTTGGAATGACAATTTGAACATGAATTTTTTTTTTTCTAAAACATTATTCTTAATGACGTTTTTAAAGTTGTCATTTAAAATGACATTTTATAACAAGAATTTTTAACGAAATCTAATAGACGTTTAAAAATTAAAAAATTAAAAAACGTTATTTACAATAATATTTTCAAAAACGTCATTTTCAATTACGATTTCAAAGTCAGGCTACTTAAATTTCACATTTCACACAGGTTAGGTCAAAAATTTTCAAACATAACCACTCAGCTCTCTCCTCCTCCTCAGCCACTCTCCGACGAGGAAGATCATCGGAGAACCATCCACCAGCGACCACAGCGTCCACCAGCGAGCATATCCTCCACCAACGACCACAGCCTCCACCAGCGACGAGCACATCCTCCACCAACGTGCACAACCTCCACCACCGACTGAGCAATGAGCACATTCTCCATTCTCCATTTTTTGCCCTAAATCGATTTTTGCCCAAATGATTTGCTCCGTGGCCTGATCTATTCTGGGTGATCTGATATATTGCAACCACATATGTTAGGGTTCTAAGTCTTGTGTGATTATTTTGGGATAATCAGAATGTTTTTCTTGTTTTAAGCCCTTCAGAGAGCATCAGATTAATTAATATTGATTGATTTGATTCTTTTGCTGTAGATGAGTATTGGGAGGAAGTGGAAGGAAATTATTGATGTCGCTGATAAGATCTCCTACAGCTTTCATGTAAATTTCGGTACTCTTAAGACTGGCTATCTCTTAGAAGAGTGTTTCTCTATTTCTTACTGCTTTGTTTATTTCAGGATGATTCTAAAAAGGAAAGATCACCAAATGGTCGATACAACATGTGAACAATCCTTCGAGGTGTTTTTGGAGTTTTGTCTACCCTTCCAGTTGAAGTGAACCAGTATTAAAGAACTCGAAATTGATGCAATGTTTGCACCTTGCTACTGCTTTTTTGTTGACAGTAATTTGGATTTAAGATGTTCCTAACCAATGTAATACCTGGTTTCTGTGCTGACATTTGGGAAATATAAATCACCTAATGTTTTTTGTCAATCTGCTGCAATGTAGCAGGTAATAGATATTCGTGATTTATAAACCGGGGTGGAAATCAACCTCTCTAAAATGAGGATAAGCAACTATTTACCTCTCTTAAACCATGTTATATGTGGAAGTCTGTGGACTAGAAACACGTTAAATTATTACCCTGACTCCAAGGGTGTAGGTTCAAATTTGACCATTGTGTCTGTATAAAAATTCACCTCAACCGTTTCATTTAGGTGCCAAAATGTGGCAGCATATTCGGAGAAAAAGTCTCCAACAAAAAGTTTATACGTAATAATTGGGAGAGAAAATTATTTAGTTTTACTCTTTATTTTGTACTGTTTATTTTTAGACTCGAAGTTGTGATGTATCGTCTGTGTCTGAGCGGTTTCTCTTGAGTTTTATTGGGGTGCAGTTCATTTATTAAATGGCCTTATGGGTTCGGGCGATGCTCATGGATCTATGTTCATGGGTGTTTTCTGAACATATATCAAGAAGGTGAATCTAGGATTTGTATGTAATACGTAATAGAGTAACAAAGCTAGCTGTTATTCTATATAAATGTAAAATTATAGAAGTTTGTGCTGATTATTTTCATTTCTAGGTTAAATTCCACAAATAAATATTATAGCCTGGGATATTTTTTATTTTTATTTACTGATTTATTTATCAAGATGTACAGCTTGTGGGTATCAGGCGATGTTTGATGTTTTCCTTGGAATATATTAGATGGTTTTATGTTGGTGGTGGTGTTTTCATAATTTTGAATTATTGGTGCTTGTGATTTGTGTCAGAAGGCTCGGCTGATGGTGAGAAAAAGCTGTAGTTGGATCTACAGAGTCTTAATTCAAAGGGTAGGCGATAATTCTCTCTACTAAATCGGGGAAATCTCCACTTCTCATCTGGTATTTTTGATTTAATTTTGCGAGAATTGATGGTATTACAAGTAATAACCAGATACATATACTTTTACCCTTTTGTTTTTGTTTTCTTTTTTGAGTAGGAATCCAAGTAGATGTGGAATTGAAGGGTGCTGGAAATAGTGGGGCTAAAAAGGCATCAGCAGGCAGAGGAAAAGGCGGTTCTGATAGCAAAGATAAGAGATGGGGACGAGGTGCTGGTGTTGCTTCCAAGCGAAAGAGATGAAATGCGACAAGTGTAAGCAAGGCTGTAAGGGCCAATTTTTTTGTTCATAACCAGTTTAAATAGTGTTTCCCCACGTCGCCTTTTCCTTCTTTTTTGGGTTCCTTGGTGGGGTTTTTTGCAGCCTTTGTAAAGGGGAAGATAACTCTTTGGTCGACCTTTTGAGTGTCTTGTATTTTTTTGTTTTTTCCCAAAGTGGTGGCGAGTCATTGACGAGTATTTGATCAAAATATGCTAGCATGTAAGGCCTTTTTACACTCAGACCTTTTGAGTTTTTTTGTGGTACATTTTATTGATGCGGGGAACTACTGCTTTTGGTGGTCAAAGTCATCGCATGAACCAATTTTTGGTTGTGTCTTTCAGAAGAAAATCTTTTTACTCATTTATCATGGACAATTCTCTTGGAGTGCAAAAGTGGTTGTTTATAGAAGTTGCCTTAGAGAAGTGATGTTTTTAAACACATTTTACTTCCCCTTTGCCTCAGGCAGTTATACTTAATATTCTGATAGAAAAACTAGTAAAAGCAGAGTTAAAGCTTCTGATAGACCAAGCAACATTATTTTTTATATTTAATTGAGTGGAACACAAACCTTCTAACAGGGGAAGGGGGAGGGGGTTGTGGGGATATATTCCACCCTCGCAGATTAATTCTCCATCCGCACAAATAGATCAACGAATACGAAAGTAGGAAGAAAAGAAGTAGGGAAAAAAAGAATGTTGAAGTGACCTCTCGAGTATGTTTCATTTTGGAATACCGTGAGTACTTTAATCTCTGCCTGATTTCGTGTGTTGTTTTTAATGCAGAGTTTGGACGGCAGGGCAATCAGAGTTAATGTTGCACAGGAACGACCAAGGCGTAGCTCCTTTTGAGTGAAGATGATTGATTCTATTTGGTGGATAGATGTAATCTACAAGGGGTGATTGTTATTTGTCTTTCTTGCTTTGTTAATGCTAGTGACGAGAATTGCTTTGTTAATGCTGGTGACCAGAACAATTTTGTGGGAGTCCAAGAGTCTCTGTAATTGTCTTCTTCCTTCTTTTTTTTTTTGGGGGGTGGGGGTGTGTGTGCTAGGAAATACCTTTTTCTTTTCTTATTAATTCATTTACATTATATGTTATCTGTGGATATAGTGTTAATGTATAAAATCTTCCATAGCTCTTTTATAGGAATCAAATTTTCTCCAATATTTTTTGATAGATCATCCACCATTTGTTTTTTGGTTACTGGGTGGTTAAACTTACATCAACTATTCCCTCGAGCTCAATAACGGTTATCGTGATATGAGCTGAAATAAAACATATTCCTACACCATTAATGATAAAGTTACAAATACCAATCTGCATTTTTATCTAACGAACAGATTTTTGAGGGATTAGAGGCTCCAATTTTGCAAGAGAATTATGCCCCTTTATCATCCTCTTGAATGGTCCCTTAAAACTATGCCAGTTATAATGCAACCACAGTGTTTAGCAACCAGAACTAAAATTTCGATGAAACCATGCCAAGCTATTACTCTCAGACAAATGCAAGCAATTAAGCCACATCAATTGCTCTGTGTTGAAGTTTCGTAATGTCATCCACCATTCACCCTAATTTGATCTTACCTTCCCCCTTTGCTGCTCAATCTTTATAGGATATCTTTCACATTATAACATTGATCAAATTCGAGCCTTTCCAAAAGCTTATAGATACAGAGAGAACATCTTCTCAAAAATTTGAGCAAAGATAAGACCATGATAGAGTGTAGTGGAATAATGTAAAACATAAATTGCATAAAATTACTGTTGCAGATTGTTCATCTGAATGTTTCTTCATGACCTCCTCAACCTTGGAGCCATTGCTCTCCAGAAGTACCTGCAAATCATCATTGACCTAAAAAAATAATATATCAGAGCTCCTACATCATCAAGTTGTTCATGAACATTTATATTCTTTACTATTCACATGCACGTACAACATAGAAAGTTACAATAACATTTTTTTATCATGATTGTAAAAGATGGAGGCAAAACATAATTATTTTGGTTATGACATTATGTGGTATACCAATTGAGTGAATCTGAGTTTAACAAGCTCCGTTGCTTATTTTATTTTCTTGCATGATTTCATATCCAACCGTTTTTGATTTACTTTTCATACTTCATTAATAAATGTGTTTTGATTCTTATAAAAAAAAAAAAGTACACCAAGCTCCATGCGTGCGCTTGTATTTGTCTGTGTGTGCAAGAGAGAGAGAGAGAGAGAGAAAGCAAAACAGAAAAAGGGGGGCAGGGGTGTGGACACTGCAGATAGCACTTTATCTCTCCTCCACCACCAATACTAACTGACTGGGACTCCATAGAACAAGCAATTTAATCCTCATGCAAAGTCAAAAAGCTGGTCCATGGTTTTTTTTTTTTCCAAAGCACACTGCGATAGCACTACCGTATGCACTTTTCATCACTGTGTTTGTGGTGGCAGAAAACGTCATTTACAATGACGTTTTTAAACTTTATTTTTTTATAACGTTTGTTAGTTGTCGTTTAAAAATTTATGGGTTAAAATATTATTAAAAATGACGCCTTTAAAAAAGTCATTTTAAATGACGTTTTTTCAAAAAAAAATTCGGTTTAAAAACGTCATTTAAAATGACGTTTTAACTTATAAAGGCGTCATTCAAAATGACATTTTTTAAAAAGACTGGGTTTGAAAAATAAGTTTAAAACAGACTGGTTTAGGGAATTAAGATTGTGGGGAGGTGGGTTTGGGGAAAAGCTCCCTTTTGAGAGTAGGTTATCACTTTTGGGTGGGAAGTTACCACCTTTGCGTTAGATTACCATTTTGTGGGAGTAAGATTATCACTGTGGGGTAAGGTTACCATTTTTTTGGATAATGTTAGCACTTTTTTGAGTAAGATTACCATTTTTTTTTTGGATAAGATTACTATTTTTTTGGATAAGATTACCATTTTTCTAGGGTAAGATTATCACATTATTTGGTAAAGAACCACTGTTTTAGGGGAAATTAGGGAAAAGTTCACCACTTTTTATGGTAAGTTACCACATCTTGGGTGCGAAGTTACCACCTTCAGATTAGATTATCATTTTTTGGAAGTAAGGTTATCACTGTGAAACTAAGTTATCACTTTTTGAGAGTAAAATTAGCACTTTTTAAAATAAGATTAGCACTTTTTTATGTAAAAAACCTGGGATAAGTTTACCATCTTTTGGATTAAATTATAAGTGTTTGGGGTAGGGTTACACTTTTTTGGGTATTTATCACTCTTTGCTGAGGTACCGTACATGATCAGTGATGGTTTACCATGACTAATCGTGATACCGATCCATGACCGATCCTATTTGATAATTTTATTCCTAAAATGAGATAATAATACTTTTATATCTAATGTATGCATGTTTTATCAATTAGACTCCTAAAATATTCAATTTATGTTTAGAACATCCAATAAACATTCAATTTATCAAATTAACACCAAACTAACATTCAATTTTATCCAATAAAAATTTAATTCATCAAATCAACACAAAATTAATATTAAATTCAATAAATTAACAATTAATTCAATCCAATTAATATACAATTCATCAAATTAACACTAAATTAAAATTCAATTTATATTCATATCCATCAAATTAATATTTAATTCATCAAATTAGCATCCAAAATCATCAAATAAAGATTCAATTTATGAATTAAACACCTAAGTAACATACTATTTCATTAAATTTATATTTAATTTATCAAAGTAACTCCAAATTAATATTCAATTCATCAAATTAACATTCAATTTCATCTAATAAACATTCAATCCATCAAATTAACAATCATATTCAACAACTTAACATTAAATTCATCATATTAATACCAAATTAACATTCAATTCATGAAACTTATTTTCAAATTCATCCAATTAACACTCAATTCATTAAATTAAATTTCAAAATCATCCAATAAAAGTTTCAATTTATTAAATCAATACTAAGGTAATATATAATTTCATCCAATTAATATTTAATTTCCTCTGTTGACATTTAATTTCGTCTAATAAACATTTCATTCATCAAATTAGAATTCATATTCAACTAGTTAAAATTAAATTTACTAAATTAACATTCAATTTCATCTAATTAATATTTAATTCATAAAATTAATGTCAAATTAACGTTTAATTCATCCAATTTATATTCAAATTCATCCAATTAACACTCAATTAATCAAATTAGCATACAAAGTTATTCAATAGTATCAAATCAATAGCAAAATAACATGCAATTCACCAAATTACAAAATTAACATTTAACATCAATTTATCACTAAATTAACATTCTATTCATCCAATTTATATTCAAAATTCAGCCAATTAACACTCAATTCAATAAATTAACTACCAAATCACTCAATAAAGATTCAATTTATCAATTAATTCATCTAATTAAAACCAAATTAATATTCAATTCATCAAATTAACTTTCAATTTCATCATTCATATTCAACTAGTTAGCATTAAATTCATTAGATTAACATCAAATTAACATTCAATTCATTTAACATATTTTTAAATTCATCTAATTAACATTCAATTCATTAAATTAACTTCCAAAGTCATCCAATAAAGATTCAATTTATCAAATCAGTGATAAAATAACATGCAGTTTCATATAATTAATATTCAATTCATCAAATTAACACTAGATTAACATTCATTTAATCCAATTTATATTCAAATTCATTTAATTAACACTCAATACATCAAATAAAATTGGATTCAATTGACACTAAAGGAACATGTTAATTTGATGAATTGGATGTTAATTTGATGAATTTTATGTTAACTAGTTGAATTTGAATGTTAATTTGATGAATAAAATAATTGCATGTTACTTTGGTGTTGATTTGATAAATTGAATCTTTATTCAATAATGTTGAATGTTAATTTGATGAGTTGAATGTTAATTAGATGAATTGAATGTTAATTTGTTATTAATTTGATGAATTGGATATAAATTGAATGTTAATTTAATCAATTTAATGAATTAAATATTAATTGGATAAAATTTCATAGTAGTTTTGTGTTGATTTGGCATTAATTTGATGAATTGAGTGTAAATTAGATGAAATCGATTATTAATTTGATGAATTTTTTGTTAACTACTTGAATTTGATTGTTAATTTAATGAATTAAATGTTTATTAGATAAAATTGAATGTTAATTAAATGAAATTGAATGTTAATTTGATGAATTGAATATTAATTAGATGAAATTACATGTTTACTTTAGTGTAAGTTCCTTAAATTGAATCTTTATTGCATGAATTGAGTGTTAATTGAATGAAATTGAAAGTTAATTTGATGAATTTAATGTTAACTAGCTGAATTTGAATATTAATTTGATGAATTAAATATTTATTAGAAAAAATTGAATGATAATTAGATGAAATTGATTTAATTTTATGTTAATTTGAATAATTGAATATTAATTAGATGAAATTGAATATAAATTTGATGAATTGAATGTTAATTTGTTATTAATTTAATGAATTGAGTGTTAATTGGATGAAAGTGAATGTTAATTTGATGAATTTAATGTTAAATAGTTTAATTAGAATATTAATTTAATGAATTGAATATTTAATTGATGAAATAGATCGAGTTAATTTGAAGAATTAAATATTAATTGAACGAAATTGCATGTTACTTTAGTGTTGATTTGATCAATTAAATGTTAATGTGGATTTAATTTAATAAATTAAATATACATTGGATGAAACTGAATGTTAGTTTGGTGTTGATTTGATGAATTGAATATTTATTGGATAATTTTGGATGTTAATTGGATAAATTGAATATTAATTGAATGATTTGTTATTTTGGAGTAAATTTTTTGAATTGGATATTAATCGGATTGAACTGAATATTAATTTGTTGAATTTAATGTTAATTAGTTGAATTCGATTATTAATTTGGTGAATTGAATGTGTTAATGTGAAGTCAATTTGCTAATTGCATGTTAATTAAATATTTAGTAATAAAATTGATACTTTAAGGACCAAATTAACAAAATATCTATGGTTTCAAGATAAAACTGCTATTAACCCATGTAGGATAAAATTTCAAAATAGGATCGGTCATGACAAAAGAAGACTGGTGATGATTTCTTAAAATACGTTAATAACACTTTTATTCCCAAAAATGTACATATATTTTATCAATTTGGTACCTCAAAATATTAAGTTTTTCAATTTTATCTATAAAGTATTCAATTAATATGCAATTCTGTAAATTAACATTCAACTCATCAAATGTATATTTAATATCATTCAATAAATTTTAATTTATCAAATTCACATTCAATTCATCCAATAAATATTTAATTTAACACCAAATTAATATTTAATTCATCTAATAAATATTTAATTCATTAAATTAACATTTAAATTCAATTAGTTAACATTAAATTCGTCAAATTAATTATAAATTTCATCATATGAACACCAAGTTAACATTCAATTCATCAAATTTATTTTCAAATTCATCCAATTAAAATTTAATTCATCAAATTAACTTTCAAAATTATCCAATAAAGATTTAATTTATCAAATCAATACTAAAGTAACATGTAATTTTATCCAGTAAAGATTCAATTCAATAAATTGAATATTAATTGGATGAATTGAATGTTAATTTAGTGTTAATTTGATGAATTTAGTGATCATTAGATGAAACTGAATATTAATTTGATGTCAATTAATTGAATTTAAATGTTAATTTAATGAATTGAATGTTAATTTGATAAATTAAATATTAACTAGAAGAAATTGAATTTTACTTTGGTGTTGATTTGATAATTGAATCTTTATTGGATGATTTTGGATGTTAGTTTGATGAATTGATTGTTAATTGAATGAATTTGAATATAAATTGAAGAAATTGAATGGTTTATTGTTAATTTAGTGAATTGGGGGTTAATTGGATGAAATTGAATATTAATTTGATGAATTTTACATTAATTAGTTGAATTTAATTGTTAATTTGATGAATTGAATTTTTATTAGATGAAATAGAATATTAATTTGATGTTAATTCGATGAATTAAATATCAATTGGATGAAATTGTGAGTTATTTTGGTATTAATTTCATAAATTGAATCTTTATTAGATAATTTTAGATTTTAATTTAATGAATTGAGTGATAATTGGATAAATTTTAATATAAATTAAATGAATTGAATGTTAATTTTAGGTTAATTTGATGAATTTGATATTAATTGAATTGAATTGAATGTTAATTAGTTGAATTTGAATGTTAATTTGATGATTTGAATGTATTAATGTGATGTCAATTTGCTAATTGCATGTTAATTAAATTATTTAAAGATAAAATTGACAAAACGGATACTTAAGGGACCAAATTATCAAAACATCTATACTTTAGAGATGAAAAAGTTATTAACATATTAGCCAAATCATGATAAGTCATGCACCGGAAAAAGTGGTACCTAATAATACCCAAAAAAGTGTAACTTTAACCCAAAAAAATAATAATATAACCCAAAGGGTGGTGAACTTATTCCTAGTTTTTTACCCCCAAAAGTGATAACGCTCCTCTAAAATGTGGTAATTTTATCCAAAAAAGTAGTAATCTAACTTAAAAAGTGGTAATGTAGGCCCATAAATTGGTAACCTTACTCCTAAAAAATGGTTATTTAACCCAAAAGGTGGTAACTTACATTCCAAAATGTTATAACTTATCCCCAAAATGTGGTAAAATTATCCCAGAAGATTTAATTTACCCTAAAACAGTGGTTCCTTACCCCTAAAAGTGATAACATTATCCCTAAAAAGTGATAATCTTATTTCCAAAAAATTGTAACCTTACATAAAAAGTAGTAACTTAGCCCAAAAAATTATAATATAATTCAAAAGGTGGTGAACTTACTCCAAGTTCCTAACCCAAAAAAGTGATAACGTAAACCCCCACTAAAAAAGATAACTTTATCCAAAAAAGTGGTAAACTAACTTAAAAAGTGATAATTTAACCTACACAAAGTGGTAACATTACTCCTACAAAATGGTAATTAACCCAAATTGTTGTAAGCTAACCCAAAAGGTGGTAACATATCATCAAAAATGTGATAACTTACCCCAAAATGTGGTGAAATTATCTCAAAAGATGTAATTTACCTTAAAACAGTGGTTCCTTATCTCTGCAAGTGATAACATTATACCTAAAAAGTGGTAATATACCTCAAAAAAATGGTAATCTTACCCTTAGAAAGTTGTAAGCTTACCTAAAAAGTGGTAACTGAATCACACAAAATGGTAACCATACACCCAAAAAGTGTTAATCTAACTCAGAAAAGGTGTTAATTAACTTAACAAAAGTTGTAATTTCTCATAAAATAGTGGTTTCTCAATCCCAAAAAATTGTAACTCAATCTGCCTATTGTGTCATTTTTTTTACATTATCCTTTTTCCCTAAGTTTATTAATTTAAACATAATTTATTTATATTAACTGTTTTATTTTTTGATTTTTTTAAAAAAAATTATATTAGTACTTTTCCCTCATATTAGGTGAGTAACCAATTTAATGGATAAACAATAAAAAAGAAAATATCGGATCAATATCGGATCACTGTTGCTCGAAATAAATAAATTAAGTTAAAATAATAAAATTATATGTATCAATGTTTTAATGAGTAAAAAATAAAGATAGTATAAAGAAAAATGAATTTTTTTATAACTGGATTTCGTGACAGAGTGACCTGCTCCCGACGCAATATATGTGCTAAAATATAATATAATTCATTAACACGATTTAATTAATAAATAAATTAGATATGGATGAAAATAATAAAAAATAATATATGACACGAAATACATGATTCATACATTACACGAACTCAATAAGACATCATTCATAAGAATTAATAAACGAATAAAATATTAATGATTTATTTGACACAATCAGTAATTTTCGAAATCTTCTAGCGTCAACTTATAATACAAGCTAAGTCCTCGAAATCTTGGCCCAAAAAAATTATTTACATCAAAGCCCCACAAAAAATCATAAAATTTGGAGGTACATATCAAATTTTTTTTCACTATTGTAATCTTGTGCACTCCTAATCCGTTGGAGAGAAGGAGGAATGGTAAGTGACAGTGATAGTGGTAATAGTAGTGGTTGGTGTTGAAAGTTGATAGGGATGACCATGGGTCGTAATAAATGAAATCTATTACCGATAGTTCCATATTTTACAATAAAGGGTTTGCAAATAAAACTTGATATATGTTAATTTGATTTATTATTTTATTTTATTTTATTTCATTATTTTTACATTAATAATAAACAATAAGTCAAAGGAAGATTAAATACTCAAAAAAAATTATACCTCTAGTTTATACTAAATTACTGTAAGAAAAAAAAAAGTGTAGAAAAAAACTCACACTGCGAGAATGGGAAAGTTCATCATACCACCTGAACTTTCAACCACTACCAGCTGTAACCATAAGCACCCTTACATGTCCTCTCCGACCTGCGGTCCCCCCTCTTTTTCTCTTTCCCTAGATCACTCACTAACCAAATTCAGTTCTCTGCAGTTCATGCAATTGCGAAGGTCGATATAGCTTCACACTTACTGTCCAATTAATGATGGATGAATTCCGTGATAGAAAAGTTAAGTTGTAGTTTGACCTAGTGCGTAGGAGATCAAGAGGAATGCTCGAGGACATAGGAGATTAAGAGGAAATTGTTAGTGTTTTTGCATTGGTTAAAAGGTAGTCTTGGATTGAGTTATTGTTGTGAGAAAATTTTGGATTTTTATAACTTTACAATGGTAATTTTGATAAGTTATATAATTATCAATAACTTGCTCAATAATTCTGTTAAATAAAATTTATGATTGTACCATTGATTTTGTTTGACCTCGTTCACAATAAAATTCTTGCTTCGTTCTTGCACTTGTTCAAAGACGAAATCAGGATTTTAGCTTGGAGGGGGCCAAATTCTATTTGCAGAAACTTGGACCAACAAAATGAATTGTACTCTCTTTGTAAAACACGACATTGCAAATTTTTCTACGCTTGGGGAGCGCTTTTGCATATACACACATGTTTTTTATTCACACACACAATTTTTTCCCATTTTTTGCATGGAACCCGATGGAGAGTGACACTTACCTACTTCTATATGCCATACACACATAGTGCAGAGACATGTTGGCTAAAACTTAATATGCTACAATGGTTTGTTGCAGATATTTCATTTTATTTAATTATTGAGTTCATGTACTTGATGCCTTGTTGACTCTGCTTCTAAATTTTCTGCTTCAGTGGATGGTGAATGGAGCTCAATCATGAAATAAGTCAGGTTATTTCTTTTTGTCCCCCACCTTATGGTATGACAATGTTGATGCCACTTTCCTAACCATTAATCCAGTCTTCAACAATCGAGTGAAGCATATTGAAATAGCATTTCACTTCATTCGTGATAATATGACACTTGAATGGTTTGAACTAAACCCATTGTTGTGTGCATACTGAGGATTGTTAGTACACCCAAGATTGCTCAAGGCCTAAAAAAATGAATTGTACTCCCTGTGTCCATCGAGGTATAAATGCAATATTCTTCGGATACTCGAACACATATTGGATATGGACAAATATTTTTGAATGTTAAAATGAATACCCTTTGTTCTCGAATCATATATAATGATATACATAAATAAATATTTGTATGGTCTTAAAGGCACATGATTGTTTCTTAATCATCAAAGAGTCTAAGAAACTCGTCATTTATTTGTTTTGAATCCTAGTTTTGATAATATTCACTCCCCAAAAGGTTTAAGATTTTTTTTTTTTTTGCATTCTCAAATTTTAAATTTCTTACATTACACTCCATGTATTGAAAGTTTTGCAATGTGGCCTCACATTAGCTTTTGTTGCTTGTTTTGTCAAAACCTAAGACATTAAAGCTGGCAGAATGAATAACAAAAATTAATGAAAGTGTCACAGTACGACACTTTTAATATATTGACGATGCAAGGTAAAAAAACCTAATTTTTGGGGATGCAAAGTGAAAATTCTTAAAATATTTAGGGAACAAAATATAATTTGCCGAATTCATTTTGTACTCATAGTATAAATGTAAAGTGGAACCCTAATTTAACCCATGTAGTTAGAAGCAATAAATTGTTGATTTTTTAGTTCTAACCAACCATTGTCATAGAACAAAAATACGAGGCCATATTAAAAGATGCAGATGTAACTTGTAGCATTAATATCATTTTATTAGCTTTTCAATTACCAAGGGAACGATTGGATACAAAAATTAAAATAAGTGTCAATTGATTATTATTTTACTACTGGTAGAAGGTTATGACCAGTCACTATACAAATTTATTTGGGGCCCAATACATATCATCTATAGCTACTCTTGATCTGCATCTAGATGTATCTTTTATATATGTTTGTTACAATCATGCATATCTTTGTTACAACTGACTGGGTCAAAAAAAAAAAAAAAGTATTGATACGTAGCTACTTTCTTCCATGACCGGGTCTGTTGGTTCCTTTTCCATCACACTGGAGGTATGGTGGACGATAAAATGGAGGTTACACTGACACATGGGGAAACAAAGATCTTCTAATAGTAAGAACATTTGTAATAGAGTATTCATTGGGGTTGTGTTTTGGAACAGTGTCAGTTGTGTTGTGTCAAAATTCATTCAATACATATTCGATCTATTTAGGATCTTGTGACATCATATCCGTGTCATGTCGATTTTGTATTATGTATAAATTATGCATAGTTGAATTCATTTTATGTTTAACTAGATGCTTATGGATCTCCAAGTTGGTGTGTATATCTATATCACTCGTCTGTTCATAATTTCCAAGGGAAAGTGTGGCAGCTTAGAGAGATGTTGGCAATTTTACCAAATACAGAAATGGTCAAGTTACCTCTAACGTTTTAGTTGAGACACACTTTCAGTCCATGAAAATGAATCAATTGTGTAGTATTGGCCATGTCAGACTTCTCTCAATTTTCGTCCATATTATTTTTTCTACATCAAATGCAAGTCCTTTGCCAAGTCGGAGTCAAGACCAAGTTGTAGACTGTAAGTTGTTGCTCAAGTGATGAAGAGTGAAGGCTGAGCTTTTAGTGAGAACCTTCTTACTAATATTCTCGTTTTGTGATACGATTCCCAAAAAAAAAATTATCTAGTTGCATTTACCAAATATAGTTTTATAAAATACTGACAGTTTGATGATAAGTATTTTTAAAGTACTTTTGAATGAAATTAAATTTGTTAGCAACATCTTTAAAGTCCAAAACATTATTGTAATACCCCACATGCGTTAAAAAAAAAAAATAAAAAAAATAAAAGACATAGGTGTTCAGTAATTATTTCATTTGAAATGTTAAAATAGTATAACTCAAGGAAAGAGTAGTTAAAAGATTAGTTTCGGTATGAAAATGTACAAAATAAATCATAAAAGAACTTGAACTAATTAGGTCGATGTAGAAAAGTATGTAGGATAAGTTAGGATTAAAGTTGGAAGGATTGGAAGTGAAAAGGGGCGCCCAAATGGGCGCTGGGGCGCTGCTCCGGGTACATTGCCTACTCCGGACCAGTGGTCGTAGAATCGTCATAACTCTTGCTACAATGGTCCGATTGAGCTGAAATTTTGACACAATGCAGAAGACATCTAGATCTACAACTTTCATGTTTTGCACTTTTTCAGATTCAAAGTTTATCATGATCAAAAATAAGGAAAACAGTAAGTCTGGAAAACCCCCAAAACAGACGATGAACAGTAAAAGTCGAGATTTTTGGGTTTTAAAACATCCATTCCAAGCCCTATTTCTCCCATTCTTCATTTCCCTCCCACTCTAAATACCTTAGAGCCCTAAGAGAAGAGAAAAGGGAGAGAAAAACACCAAGGTCAAGAGAGATTCCCACCTCATAAAGATCAAAACCGAATTTCTCAAGTTTTCTCTTCTCCACCCATTTCTTTTGCTTCTATTCCTCAACCACTCACACCCAAATCTCTAGAAACCCTAGGAGGACGAAATTAAGAGGAAAAGGAAGGAGAATAGGAAGATTTTGAATCTTGGGTCTTAGATTGAAGCTACAACCAAGAGGTAGGGGATTTCTTCCTAATTTCTTACATTGAGGCTAGGGTTTATGTATATACATATGTTTTCCACTCCCATCCATATTTATTTGATATGATTTGTATGATTCTTAATTCTCCTTGTAATAAATGCTATGTTTGAATAATGGGATGGTTTGGTAACCATTAAATTTCTCTTTTTCATCTTCCAAACTTGGTTTTAAGAAAAATTGAGTTTTCTCCATATATTGCCTTGGTTCTCACTTTATAAATTTAGTGTTCGATATTGTTCAACGAAAATGATCTTTATATTGATCTTTTGCTCATTTTAATTCCATCTTGCTATGACGCTTTACTTGTGAAATTTGAGTATTTTGCGATTAATTGGTAAAATGTGAATTGATTGAGAATATGTTGGTTTACTCATTGTATGGTGGTTGTGAGGGACTTGGATTACCTACGAGATATGCCGTAGAGTGTAAATGTCAGTTGAACCCAGTGGGGGGGGGAGATGGTTTCTTGCACTTGTAGTGAGTTGTCATTTGGTAATGCGACCACTATCGTACGCCTGAAGTTCGAACTAGGGTTGGTATACCATTCCTGGGGAGGGACTCGTCACTGCCATTGGGATGGTAGACGCCCCTTCCCTAAGTACTTGTGATTGTGATTATAAAAGGGTGGACTAGGTATAATCGTTGGGTAGATTCATGAGAAACAATCAACATACATGGTACGGGGATGAACCAACATAAATGTGATGATTGGCTGGAATGGCTTGGCCGGTGCATTGGTATGGGACGATGCATCGGAGGGAGCCCCTCCTAATTGACTTAATGTTGGAAATGGTTTGCTATGGTTAAACTTAATTTATTTCTCTCCTTAACTACTGTATGGCTTAAACTTGAGATCTATTTAAAATGTCCTGTTTTACTTCAAATTCATATATGTTATTTATGAAATGTGACCGACCAGTTTTGTATTTTATAAACCTTGTTGGAGTTGGGAAGATTTTGCTACAGAGCCTAGTGCTCATCCCCTACTGTTAACATTTTTCAGACTATATCCTTGAGGAGGAGCCAGGAGTCGAGGAGCCCGTTCTTTGGGAGACTCCGATCGACGGGAGCGTAGATCCCGAGGTGGACGCCTAGAGCGGCCCTTCTATTTTGTTCTAGACTAGGCTATTTTTTTTTGGAAAGATTGTAAAGTCTAGTTATCTTTTGAAATTCCGCTGCTTATCATAGTTTAATTCTTTGGGAATGTACATGCCATTGTGGGCATATTTTTTTTTGGGTAACATGTAAATTTGATGGATTGATTATATAGTAGTTAATTGGACCCGGTGTGGTCATTATAGTAGAATTGCACAGGTTGGATTTTGTGGTAGAGCTCCCCGTACAAAGGAGACTCTGCCCGAATTTTGTTAAAATATCAATGGTTGATGGATAAAAATTTCTTATTTATGGATTTATTTAGTGCTCTCATGATTGTGAAAGGTTTTAGAATGTAATGCCGTCCGAGGGGGTATTTGGGGCGTTACAAAGTTTGGTATCAGAGCCTAGGCTTTAGGTCTTACATGGGAGCTGTAGGTTATGGACTACCACTAGAGATGTAGGTTTAGGGTGCAGGAAATGGTTGAGTTAAATTTTGTATATGCCTTGTGCTTAAATCAAGACATCCTACATATCATTTTAGTATGTCTTGTACATCAATGAAACTAAATTGTGAATTGATGTGCAGGATGGACGGTGAACGTGTACGTGGACGTGGACGTGGGCGTGGCCGTGGCCGTGGAGGTCAAACATATCCACCACCACCACCACCTCCCGATGCCATGGATGGCATATACCAATGCTTGAGGGAGCTCACCACTTTGGTACAAAACCAAAATGGTAACAACAACCACCACAACCATAATGGTGGAGCACATCCTTTAGCCCAAGTACCGGGCAACGGAGAGGAGACTAGGAGAATGGTAGCTCTCCGAGAGTTTCTGAGGCAACACCCACCTACTTTCCAAGGGAGCTCCAATCCCTTGGATGCGGATAAATGGATCCGCCGTGTGAAGAAGATGTTGGACGGAATGGGAGTGGCCGAGGACTTGCGGGTTGGCTTGGCTATCTATTTGTTGGAGGGGAAAGCCGACCATTGGTGGGACTCGGTGAAAAGGAAAATGAACACGGATGCTCTCACTTGGGCGGAGTTTGATCAAGTCTTCCAAGACAAGTACTTCCCGGAATCGGTCCGAGATCAAATGAAGACCGATTTTCTTACTCTACGACAGGGCAGCCTGACTTTAGCTGAATACGAGAAGAAGTTTGATGAGCTATCCCGCTATGCTACGGAGTTCATATCTACGGAGGCCAACAGGGCCAAACGCTTTGAGCAGGGATTGAGGCCTGCCATTAGGGAGAAGCTGGTGGCTCTCAGGATCCGGGACTACGGGGATTTGGTGGACAGAGCTGCACTTGTAGAGAAGGACATGGAGGATACTCAGCGACGACAGGGCCTTATGAGGGGAGGTCCGATCCGGACGGGTGCTAGTAGCAGTGGAGCACAGAGGGCGGCACCCTACCGTCGCTCGGATCAGGCAGGGGGACAGAGACCCCAGATGGGTCGAGGAGCAGGAGGCGTATCGGGGAGGACAGCCACCGACCCCCGTCAGTGCTTCGCATGTGGAGGAGTGGGGCACTTCAGACACAATTGCCCATCTCTCCCACCGAGAGACAACCAGGTGACAAGACAAGTGGCTGCAAATAAGCCACTACAGCAGCAGAGGCCTGTAGGAGCTCCAGCCCCAGGTGGCGCCACTCAGGGGAGAGTCTTTGCCTTGACCCAACCGGAGGAGGATGCCTCCAACGCAGTTGTTGATGGTATAATTCTCCTCTATAATTCTTGGGCCCGAATCTTATTCGATCCCGGTGCTACTCATTCTTTTATACGTACTGCATATGCTATGAATTTGGGATTGGGTTTCGAGAAGTTAGAGCATGCCTTGACGGTTGACTTGCCTACGGGAGAACAGTTGGGTACTAGCCGAGTTTGCAAGGGTTGTGTGCTTCGTATTGGGGAGCACGAATTAATTGTGGACTTGATTGCTTTAGAAATGAAGGGGTATGATGTGATTTTCGGAATGGACTTGTTGTCCGCTTTCCGGGCGGTAATGGATTGTTTCCGCAAACGGATTACATTTCAGTTACCGGGAGGAGTCGTTTTCAGTTTTATTAATAACCGAGATTCTTCTCATCCATTCCCTACGACGGGTAGTAGATTCTTAAAAGCGAAAGCGGGAAGTCATTTGAGTTTCTTAGCTAGCTTGATGGGAGAAAACCGGGATAAAATTCATACGGATGTAGTGCAAATTGTATCGGAGTTTTCGGATGTTTTTCCCGAGGAATTACCCGGATTACCGCCACATAGGGAAATTGAGTTCGAGATCGAACTCTATCCTGGAACCGAACCTATGTCCATTGCTCCCTACCGGATGGCACCTTTGGAGTTGAAGGAGCTAAGGAAGCAATTGGATCACTTGTTAGCGATTGGGTTTATCCGTCTAAGCACTTCACCTTGGGGAGCCCCAGTCCTCTTTGTGAAGAAAACGGATGAGACCCTACGGTTGTGCACGGATTATCGGAGGTTGAATCGGGTTACCGTGAAGAATAAGTATCCGTTGCCGAGAATTGATGACTTATTTGATCAGTTGAAGGGTTCGAAGTATTACTCCAAGATTGATCTTCGCACGGGATATCATCAGCTGCGAATTAAGGAGGAGGATATTCCTAAGACTGCTTTCCGTACCCGTTATGGTCATTTCGAATATACGGTGATGCCGTTCGGATTGACTAACGCCCCCGCAGCATTCATGGATTTGATGCACAGAATCTTCCGGCCTTACCTCGATCAATTTGTCATTGTGTTCATTGATGACATATTGATCTACTCACAGACTCAGGAGGAACATGCTCGTCATCTCTCTATTGTGCTACAAACATTGAGAGAACATAAGCTATACGCGAAGATGAGCAAGTGTGAGTTTTGGATGAAGGAAGTGAAATTCCTTGGCCATGTTGTGTCCGAGCGCGGAGTAGCGGTTGATCCCGCCAAGATTGAGGCTGTGATGAAATGGGAACCACCGAAGAATGTAATGGAAGTACGGAGTTTCTTGGGGTTAGCCGGTTATTATCGAAGGTTTGTGGAAGGGTTCTCCAAGCTAGCGATGCCGATGACTCGCCTTACAAAGAAGGGGGAGAAATTCTTGTGGACTCCAGCGTGTGAACTAGCTTTTCGCACCTTGAAGGAGAAATTGACGACAGCACCTATCCTCATTATTCCGAGCAGTGGGGAGGGCTACGAGGTATACACTGATGCTTCACTACGAGGCTTGGGATGTGTTCTAATGCAAGGAGGGAAGGTAGTTGCCTATGGCTCGAGGCAACTCAAGATTCATGAGCAGAACTATCCCACTCACGACTTGGAGCTTGCCGCGGTGGTCTTTGCTCTTAAGTTGTGGAGGTGTTACTTGTATGGCTGAGAAATTTCAAGTGTTCTCGGACCATAAAAGCCTCAAGTACATATTCACCCAAAAAGACTTGAACATACGGCAAAGAAGGTGGATTGAGTATTTAGAAGATTATGATTTCACACTTAACTACCATCCGGGGAAGGCCAATGTAGTTGCAGACGCTCTTAGCAGGAAGTCTCGGGGTGAAATCAATTCTCTCGCGATAAATAGGTGGAAAATGATTGATACTTTGGAGGAGTACGATCTATGGGTGGATGGACCGGAGTACCAACCATATTTATTCAACCTTGTAGCTAAACCGACGCTTCGACGACGGGTGGTAGAGTTGCAATGCCTAGATTCAGAACTCGATTTGATTAGAGTCCGATTGGGGAATGGAGAAGCTATTAAAGGATGGTCTTGGAAGAATGGAGAGTTGAGATATGGGAGAAGCTATGTGTTCCCGATGATTCGTCCTTAAAGGAGGAGATACTTGGAGAGTGCCATCGCTCCAAGTTTGCTATCCACCCCGGTAGCACAAAGATGTATAGGGACATGAAGCGTCAATACTGGTGGAGGGGAATGAAGCGAGATGTGGCCAAATATGTGGCAAGAATGTGCGGTGTGTCAGCAGGTGAAGATTGAGCATCAAAGGCCAGGAGGAGTCCTACAGTCCTTGCCTATTCCCAAGTGGAAATGGGATCACATTACTATGGACTTCGTGTCGGGTTTACCACGGACGTCGCGCGGGCATAATGCAGTGTGGGTCATTGTGGATAGACTCACCAAGTCTGCTCACTTTTTGAGTATGAAGACCACGGATACATTCGAGACCTTGAGCCAGTTATATATCCGTGAGATAGTGCGGTTACATGGAGTTCCGCTTTCTATTGTGTCGGATCGTGACTCTCGGTTTGTGGCGCGATTTTGGCAAAGTCTACAACAAGCCATGGGGACAGAGTTACATTTCAGTACCGCGTTCCATCCCCAAACAGATGGCCAATCTGAGAGGGTGATACAGA